>CAHIKZ030005478.1:257500-520000 GCA_903632075.3 Acanthosepion pharaonis
GGTCCATGACCCGCAGACTTGAAATCAATAGCAGCAACAAACGTTAAACAGGAGGGAATATAAATGGACACGTAATTTAATATTAGACAATGTCATTTCATAATAAAAATTGAATGCTAGACAAGTTATATTCTTTGTGAGTTTCCTACATAAAAAAAACATTTTTATAGTCGATAAATAAATACAATGGAGAAAATACGTACTTCATCCCCTGTTGATTTTCTGTGTTTGCCACCATTTGAAAAATAGGAAAGGTCTATCATTTTCAGGTTAGGTCCGTCTTGAAAGTGAAAGATAGAATATAAAAAAAAAAGTGTAGAAAATCACATTATATTAATTTTTGAACATTTATTTCTTCTTTATTGACCAAATATTTCACCCCATAGCAAAACATAATTCAGTATTTGATGAAGAAACCCTTGTTAGCAAGCACAGCAGCCAGCTGTTTCCTGTAGTTGGTTACCAAATTTTTACAGATTCCGGGGGGGGGCACTCCTCTTTGCAGATCTTCTCCAAATGTTTAAAATTTGTTGGTTGCCGTGGGGCAACTCAAAGTCTCAGCTCCCTCCACACATTTTCTAAAGGATTAAGGTCCGGAGACTGACTAGGCCACTCCATTACCTCAATGTGTTTCTTCTTAAGCCACTCCTTTGTTGCCTTAGCCGTATGCTTTGGGTCATTGTCATGCTGGAACGCACACCTACGACCCATCTTCAGTCTCCTGGCTGAGGCAAGGAGGTTTTCACTCAAGATTTCCCTGTACTTGACCCCATCCATCTTTACCTCAACCCGGTGTAGTCGTCCTCTCCCCTTAGCAGAGAAACAGCCCCAAAGCATATGGTTTACACCACAACGCTTAATGATTGGAATGGTGTTTTGGGGATCTAGCTTTTTTTCCTCCAAAGATGGCGAGTCGTGTTGATGCCAAAAAGCTCAATTTTAGTCTCGTCTGACCACAGCACCTTCTCGCAACCCTCCTCTGAATCATCCATGTGCTCATTTGCACATTTCTGAAGGGCCTGTACATGTGCCTTCTTGAGTAGGGGGACCTTGCGGGTACTACATAATTTTAGTCCACTACGACGTAGTGTGTTACTAATGGTCATCTTGGTGACTGTTGTCCCAGCTGCCTTGGGATCATCAGCGAGACTTTGCCACGCTGTTCTGGGTTGTTTCCTCATCTTGCTCATCATCAGGTTCACTTCAGGTTGGGAGATCTTGCGTGGAGCTCCAGACTGGGGGAGATTGATAATCAATTGGTTTTTCTTCCATTTTCTTATTATCACACAAACAATTGACTCCTTCTCACCTATCAGGTCATCCCATAAGTTCTGTCCGAATTTTGAATAAAGAAAACAAGTGATCAAATGTTACATTTAATTACAGATTCAATCAACAATGTATTTTCCCTGATTATCTATGACTTCCTTCCATCTATTAACAAGCTTACTAATTCCATTAATGTAAAATTCTTTTGGCTTTGACTCACAAATGTCAGTTTTAACCTCTTCCTGTGTTACAAAATCTGTTTCTTCCAAATGATTCTGTAAGCTACGAAACAAATGATAGTCTGAAGGAGCAAGATCGGGAGAATAAGGTGGATGAGAAATTTTCTCCCAACCAAGTTCTTCGATCTTTTGTGACGTGATTCTTGCTGTGTGGGGTTGAGCATTGTCCTGATGAAACATCACCTCTTTTCGATTCACTAGAGCAGGTCTTTTTTCCTTAAAACATGGTTCAAACGTTCTAATTGCTGACAGTATATTTGAGCATTAATTTTTGCATTAGGTGGTAAGAATTCAAAGTGGATTATTCCTTGGCGATTCCACCAGATTAAAAGAAGAACCTTTTGCCCATGAAGTTCCCTTCTCGGCTGTGGCTGGGTTCCTTCCTCTTTACCAAGCCACTGTCTACGACGCTTAACATTTCGATAAAAGATCCATTTTTCGTCGCCAGTCACAAGTCCATCCAAAAAAGGTGGCGAGAATGAAGAGAAGAGCAGATTTCAACTCGAGATTTGAGGTTGTTTTCAGACAATTCATGAGGCACCCATTTTCCAAGTTTAGGAACTTTTCCAAGTTGTTGAAGATGACGATGAACAGTTGTATGATTTGAACCACTGCCAATTCCTCAACTGATAAAGCAGGGTTTTCTTCAAGGGCTGCTTCAAGAAACTTTTCATCAAACTCAACTGGACATCCAGTTCGATCTTCATCTTCAAGGGTGAAATCTCCACCTCTGAATTTTGCTAACCATCTTCTGCAAGTTCTTTCATTCACACATTCCTCTCCATAAACTGAGTGAATGTTTCTAGCCCCTTCGGCTGCTGAATTTCCGTTCTTGAACACATAAAGCATTATGTGCCTCAAATGATTCTTGGGTACTTCCAAGTTAGCAGGGGTTTAATCAAACAAAATTTAATTTTATTGTTCTCTGAAATAAAATTTGATCTGTTTTAATGCATCTAAACATAAAAATAATGTTCAGCTCCATGAGACATTATAAAATACTCTTTAAATTTCGTTCATTTTAACAAAAAGGTAAAATTCGGACAGAACTTATGGGATGACTTGATATCTGCTTGTCAATCATCTTGTAGCCCATTCCAGTCTTATGCAGGTGTACAATTTTGTCCTGGATGCCCTTAGACAATTCTTTCATCTTGCCGATTGTGGAAAGATTGGATTCTGATTCCGTGAAGGATTCTGTTAACTAATGTCTTTTATACAGGCAATTAGTACTTGATTAGGAATAATAATTGAGTAACAGGACCCGTCTTTATGCCCCCTGGTCACATAACCGGTTAGTGGGGCCTGAACCATTATTGGTTGGTAGGGGTTAAACATTTATTTTCAATAAAAAAGAAATTAATGTTCAAAAATTAATACAATGTGATTTTCTAGATTTTTTTTTTATATTCTATCTCTCACTTTCAGGACGGACCTATCCTGAAAATTATAGACAGTTTCCATTTCTGTAAGATGGCAGATTTTGAAAATCATCAGTGGATGAAATACTTATTTTCCCCACTGTAACATTTTTTAAGAAAGCAGTAAATATTTCAAACAAATAGACTTACTTGATAAATTAATATGCAACTGCTGACGAAAGATTCTTTATATAAGGTATTAAGAACAATAACCAATAATTGCTAAATACAGAATACCGAATACATCAATAGAAGATGTTAATAATACTACCAGGAGATTAATACAAAATTACATTAAATCCAAATCAATCTTACCAACAGAAAGTTAAGCCATATATGGTGCAACGCACTTCAACTAAAATCTAAGTTTAACTGAAGTGTAAGGTAAGGGTAGACTGTGTTTACAATTTACCGTTAACTCGGATCATTATTTAATAAAACATTCTTATCAAAGAACCTGATAATTTCCAATTGTTCCTGTAAACACAGAAAAAGGGGTTCATATAAAAAAATCTACATGTCCTTGCCATTTTAAAATTTTTTACATTTCACCTTATGTGTTATATTATCATCTTTCAAACGCCAAAATATTTGGAAAGGGACCAACACATGTGTGTATATATATATATATATATATATATATATATATATATATATATAATAAAAAGGCTTAATCACTAATATTCCAGGAACATAATTTATTCCATTGGAATCGTAAATACGATTCACATCAACAGACCTACAAATTCAAAAAGAAAAGAGAAAAAACAACTCCGGAAATAAAAAATAAAATTTAGAGAGAGTGTAAGTATGAGAGTGTGGGACGAATGTTTATTATATCCTTACTCTGTCCTGTACATTGAGTTCTACCTGGATTCTATCATTTTGGATTTTTTTTTTTTATGCATATATATATATATATATATATATATATATATATATGTGTGTGTGTGTGTGTGTGTGTGTGTGTGTGTGTGTGTGTGTGTGTGTGTGTATGTATTTATATTTATATATTTTAGATATATGATTGCATATGTATGTGTATATTTACCACTAATATTATCAATATATATATATATATATATATATATATATATATAAATATATATATATATATATATTAATAAGTATACATATTATTCCTCACGCGCAGCACGAGTTTGATGCACCCAGTAATCGCCGTTTATGATTAATAGAAAATATAAATCCAGTCTAATTTGAAATAATATTTTATTTTGTTTTTTTGTTTTTTTAATAATATTTTTTCTCAAGAAAATTAATTCCTTTTCATAATATGTGGAAATAACCATTCTTTGTCTGATGAAGGTCGCAAGACCGGAAACAAGTTTAACAAAAATATGGAAAATAATTTCTAATATATATTTAAAAAGTACACATTATAACCGATATCCTTTGCGACTTCTCTCTTCTCTTTAAAATATAAACTATACACTATATACACGAATATATCGGTCGTCTGTCTTATCAATCCCGGTGTTGACTGAGTTCCTGTCAGAAATAGAAATTTAACTGTGTAAGCATATGTATATATATATATATATATATATATATATATATATATATATATATATATATATATAATCTAAATTCTGAAGAGCCAGGCAAAGCTATCTAGGTTTCACCTAAACAAACAGATCGTCACGGTAAAGCTAAAAGCTTTATCCTGACGATCCGTATAGGTGAAACCTAGGTAGGTTTACCTGGCTTTTTTAGGTTGAGATTATATATATATATATATATATATATATATATATATATATATATATATATATAGGTTTGCTCTACTTCGTGTATTGACCACTTTACGTAGCTACTTTTATTTGCTTTCGAGGTTTTTTCTTTGGATTCTGAGCTTGAATTCTGGACGATTGTTTTCGCCTCAATTACATGTTCTTAGTTCTTTCTTTTTTTTATTCCTCATTTTTCTTGGTATTTGTTTGTTCTGCTACAAGCCGAAATACCCAAGGTTTCTCCAAGCGAGTAGCACTATTTATATAATTTTAGCTCCAGGTTGCCCTATTGAGCACTTTACAATGTTAACTGTTACGGAACGAGTCGACGTAGGTTACGCATTTAAAAATATACCATTACCTGACCGACATTTATAGGAATTAGTTTTACTGTAGAAAATAGAATCCTTCATAGCGAATATGAGATGGAAATCGTATTTCTTCTTTAATAATAACTAGAATAGACATCTAACCATTGAATCGTATGGTTTTAACACCGTATCAAAGAACTAGACAACTTTGAGTCAGACTTAACCGGATTAATTAAGACAATACGATACAGAATTGTTACCAATAATATACAGCAGTTTCATTAAAGCTGATAAATCTAAGTTTTTATACAAGATAATCCCCAAGAAATATAACAATGTACTTAATAAAGAAGTAATCAAGTATTATAAAAAAAAGTCCCCGCTGATTCAGAAACTGAACTGAATAAGGAGGCTAGGATATTAGCCAATAAGTTTAATTTAGAAAATAGAATTGAAAAAAAAAATAGCGTAAAAAATTGTTTCATAACAATTAAAGATCAGAAAAAAAAACTTCCTAAATAATCCTGAATGCCAACTTATAAACCCTACTAAAACACAATTGGATAAGGTTAGCAAAATAATCTTGCAAGACATCCGATTAAGAACATTCTTGAACATTAACCAATGGCGTTCCACTTACGATTGTAGCAAATGGTTTAAGTTATGATAGAAATAACAAATATCCTTTCATAAAATACGATATAAAAGAATTCTATCCATCGATTACTGAAAAAACCGTTAATGAAGACTTACCATTAGCTAAAGAATATATACCGATTTCTAGTGATAAAATTAGCCTTATTAAATATTGCCGTAAATCGCTGTTATTCCACAATAACGAATTATGGATTACAAATGGTGAAGAGGGTAACTTTGACAATCCCATGGGGACATATGACTATGCAGAGGTATGCGAGTTAGTAGGATGCCTCCTACTAAATAATTTAAACAAGTATATCGATTCTAGCAACCATGGTCTGTATATGGACGATGGATTAATTATTGTAGACAAAAGTCACCTTAGAAAATGTGACGTAATACGAAATAAACTTCACTGGTTGTTTAAAAAAATCGGATTTGACATGGATATAGAAATAAACTTGATGGTTCTGCATTACTTAGGCATTAGGCTAGACTTACGGGATGTAATTTCGCTGTATAGAAAAATAATCAGTACCCGCAATATATCGACGTAGGTTCTAACCACACGGCACATATTTTGAAACAATTACCTAAAGGTATTAAACACATATTGTCCACTAACTCATCTAATAATTATATTTTTAATAAAAATAAACTAATTTACAAACAAGCCTTAAAGAGCAGTGGGTATAATAGTAAATTAGAATATATCACTATGAATAATTCACCTAAAACGTAAAGTGCTACTCAGAAAGCTTCTTCCTAAGAGTTGTAATTTTGTGGGACATACTCCCGAGATTATACTTCCCAAATACTCTCCTCAAGTCAAGTTCTATATCCTCTTGTGATACACATCTTGATCCTTCTTTGTACACACTTGCAACAATCTCATTTGATAATCCTCTATCTTGACTGGATCTTGGGCCTTGTATTATATGAAGCATAGTACAAAATGTTCTATGTAACTCATGAATATTAACTAGTATAAAGACAATATAAATAAACAGAAAGTAACATTTTATAGATTATGCAAAGGCGTTTGATAATGTACGTAGCAAAGGACTATTTGAACTGCCAGGTAAGCTTGATTTGATCGGCAATGATATTAAAAAAATCCAGAACTTATACCGGAACGAAATCAAATAATAAAAGTGTTCATTTTAACGATACCAATATATCATATGCGCTGGTGTCTGGGCTGTCGGTTCCTAGGAACTGATCTGCTTGACCCTCATATATATATATATATATACACGTGCTGAGGCAAGTATTAAGAGAAAATTAAAACAATGAAGGAATAACAAAAAATACAGAGTAAGTTTCTGAAATACAATGGCAAATTTAGAAACAACAAAAATCAAGTTGAATACAAGAAAATTAAAATAAATAATAATCGATACCAAAATATAGTTAAGTATGACATTGTCCCTCCGAAAGCGGTTGGCTTTTGGATGAATATCAGTGCAAGAAAGATTTCATGACGCCAACATTCTATACAGAGGAGGGAATATTTAACTCAGGCCGTACCGGTTGCAAGGTATGATGGGAATGCCAATTTCGAATTATTTTTTTTTTCACTCATCATTTGATTTTGTAAGATCATTTAAAAAAAACAAAATGCAGCTGAGTAATTATAATTTAATAATCAAATAATGTCATTTATTATAAAGTTTGAATTTTCATATTTAGATTTAAGCATGAAGTAACCCATAGTGGTGTTGATATGTCACTAAACAAAAACAACGAAAATGTTTCATCTAAGAAATACAGCCACCTTAAATACGATTATTACTAACTTTGGATGTAGAAGGTATTAAAAAAAAGAAAAGAAATACGAATCAAAAAATAAATATAATATGAAAATTTCACGGCAAACATTGTGGAAATATTCAAGATGTAAAATCATTGGCCATTAAGAAGAGCTCTTTATCGACCAATGGTTGTCCATCTCTGCACAGCCCGCGGCTTTCACTTTCTGCATTTTATAAGGACGAATGAGCTTCGCATTTTTTTTCTATTATATCTGTTCGGTGACAAGAATGTTTTATTTTTCTTATTTTAGTTACACTTGAAGACGATCTCTGTAGCATTATAAAAATAAACCAAAATACAGCCTAAAATTTATTTAACCCGTCAATTAACAAGACATGTTTCCTTTAATTGAATTATCAATAAATGTAACTTCTGCTTTTAAATTCCAATATATCTTAGAATAATTAATCAAATATGCCCGTTTATTTTAATTTACCATGACGTGCCAAAAGTTATGTCTCTATTTCTGAGATGAGGTATTATGTACACTATTTACATTATTCGGACTATTGTCCTCATCTTTGTTGCCATATTTATTACAACGTTTCGGCCTTTCAGTATCTGTTTATATTTCTGAGATGAGGTACTATGTACACTATTTACATTATTCTGACTATTGTCCTGATCTTTGTTGCCATATTTATTACAAAGTTTCGGCCCTTCAGTATCAGTCTATATTTCTGAGATGAGGTATTATGTACACTATTTACATTATTCGGACTATTGTCCTCATCTTTGTTGCCATATTTATTACAACGTTTCGGCCCTTCAGTATCTGTCTATATTTCTGAGATGAGGTATTATGTACACTATTTACATTATTCGGACTATTGTCCTCATCTTTGTTGCCATATTTATTACAACGTTTCGGCCTTTCAGTATCTGTTTATATTTCTGAGATGAGGTACTATGTACACTATTTACATTATTCGGACTATTGTCCTCATCTTTGTTGCCATATTTATTACAACGTTTCGGCCTTTCAGTATCTGTTTATATTTCTGAGATGAGGTATTATGTACACTATTTACATTATTCTGACTATTGTCCTCATCTTTGTTGCCATATTTATTACAACGTTTCGGCCCTTCAGTATCAGTCTATATTTCTGAGATGAGGTATTATGTACACTATTTACATTATTCGGACTATTGTCCTCATCTTTGTTGCCATATTTATTACAATGTTTCGGCCCTTCAGTATCTGTCTATATTTCTGAGATGAGGTATTATGTACACTATTTACATTATTCGGACTATTGTCCTCATCTTTGTTGCCATATTTATTACAACGTTTCGGCCTTTCAGTATCTGTTTATATTTCTGAGATGAGGTACTATGTACACTATTTACATTATTCGGACTATTGTCCTCATCTTTGTTGCCATATTTATTACAACGTTTCGGCCCTTCAGTATCAGTCTATATTTCTGAGATGAGGTATTATGTACACTATTTACATTATTCGGACTATTGTCCTCATCTTTGTCGCCATATTTATTACAACATTTCGGCCCTTCAGTATCTGTCTGTATTTCTGAGATGAAGTATTATGTACACTATTTACATTATTCGGACTATTGTCCTCATCTTTGTTGCCATATTTATTACAACGTTTCGGCCTTTCAGTATCTGTTTATATTTCTGAGATGAGGTACTATGTACACTATTTACATTATTCGGACTATTGTCCTCATCTTTGTTGCCATATTTATTACAACGTTTCGGCCCTTCAGTATCAGTCTATATTTCTGAGATGAGGTATTATGTACACTATTTACATTATTCGGACTATTGTCCCATATTTATTACAACATCTTTGTCGCCATATTTATTTACATTAACTATTTCGGCCCTTCAGTATCTGTCTGTATTTCTGAGATGAAGTATTATGTACACTATTTACATTATTCGGACTATTGTCCTCATCTTTGTTGCCATATTTATTACAACGTTTCGGCCCTTCAGTATCAGTCTATATTTCTGAGATGAGGTATTATGTACACTATTTACATTATTCGGACTATTGTCTTCATCTTTGTTGCCATATTTATTACAACGTTTCGGCCTTTCAGTATCTGTTTATATTTCTGAGATGAATTACTATGTACACTATTTACATTATTCCGACTATTGTCCTCATCTTTGTTGCCATATTTATTACAACATTTCGGCCTTTCAGTATCTGTCTATATTTCTGAGATGAAGTATTATGTACACTATTTACATTGCTCGGACTATCACCATCATCTTTGTTGCCATATTTATCAAAACGTTTCGGCCGTTGTACGCTTCGACCTTCTTCAGGTGGTTGGAATGTCCTCAAGGACACATGGCACAGTGAATAAAGGCGTTAGATCCAATGACAGGACCGAAAGAGTTTTAGTTCAATACCCGGTTAAAGCAGTGGAGAACTTTTGGAGGGAAATTAACAGGAGACAACTGATAACTGACATCGATCAAACATGGCACGTGGAACTAGAACAGTCTACCCCAGTGAGCGTAATAAAGGGTTCAGTTCGACATTCCAACGACCTGAAGAAGACCGGAGCGTACAACGGCCGAAACGTTGTGATAAATAAGGCCATAAAGAAGAGGATAACAGTCCAAGCAATGTAAATAGAGTGCTAGAAGATTTTTGTCAGCACTGAGTTTAAGAAATATCATTTGACGTCGCCATTCAATGGTATTATGTACAGTGTGCGATGGGTAAATTGTCGCCATTATATATTTTACATTTTTTGAGAAAGTTAATTTATCAGTTTCTTTTTATGAATACATCTCTTCTGTTTATCATATGTACGCCCTAGCTACGTGCAAATAGCATGGCGGATAGGGATCTATATCGTCTCCGTTGACAGCCATCCTAGTAGAAAGAAAATTCAAATCAGCCGGGATAGTTCTGGCAAATAGCCGATCATTCTTATAGCAGCCAACGTCCAGAATGCGGTTAGGACATGGTTAACTCCTAGGCACCAAAATCCTGTGGTTTTAACTTCATGTAACGTGATAGACAGTGTAACAGTACAAAATATGTTGCTATGATGGAAATTTAAAAAAAGCAAACTTACAGACAAACAGTTTCAGAAATCACAGACATTAAGGAAATATTTAATAGAAACACAATAAAAATTAGTTACAGCTAAATAGAAAACATTGAACAAATAATAACATAACACAAATTACTATTGTAATTGTAGAAATAAAATCATATGCCCACTACGGAGAAATTACGGAGAGAAAACATATTATATACGACGAAAGTGACAATAAAGGAATAGCCAGATGAGGAACAAATATATATTGAAGCAATTCAGAAGGAATGTAAAGAAAGTTAAGCAAATCATTTGCGATATTTGAATTAGGAAATACATAAAATTACACCGTGTTGATAAAAAATAAATAAGTAAAAATATAAATAAATAAAAAGAAAACATAAATAAGTAAATAAAAGCATAAATAAAAACAGATGCAGAATTTAAAATCCATGTATGAAGGAGAAAATTAGAATAGACCTTAAGAATTTAAATGGTTTAATAAGCAAAAGGAATGATATTATTTCGAAATGGGAGCACGCTCAAGAATACCTTAATAATAGAAATATAAAAAAAACAATATATTAAGTGCTCATTTCCATTTCTATGCATGAAACAGACAGTAAGCAGGTAAATAACAAATTATATATATATATATATATGCGTTTTTTTTTAATTTTAAATCTTTAGTCCCGACACACAATACAGTCCAATATTTGAGATGAATAAGGCTAATGCATTTAAAGTTAGCTGAAAGTTAGTCTATATTCATGAAGTAATTTTGAATTTCTCTGTTATGTAATATATATATATATATATATATATATATATATAAGGGAGAAGTTATAGTTGTTTCAACGAGAGAAAAGTGTATTATTTAAAGAGAGGAGAGAAGCCGCAAACACATCACAACACATCTACAAATGTGATCAAGGCAAATTTAAAACTTTGCCAATATATCAAACAGACAACCACTCTTACCCAAAAATACAAGTTTGAGAGAGTGAAATAGGAAGGAACAGAGAAAATAATACTCTTAAATAAGTACCTTTTATCAACACAGTGAAAAGTTGAATATGAATATTTTATTATTATAGAACATCAGCTTAATCGATCATTAATTTAAAAATGAAGATTCCAAATATTAAAATAGGAAAACTGTGACATTTTCCCGGATATTTCTAGTTATTATTATTATTATTATTATTATTATTATTATTATTTGTGTATGATTCCTTCTTTGTTTCCTGTAGAGCCGGGCCCAAACTAGAATCCTTAGGCCCTATAGAAGAATTGTCAAAAATTGATAGCACTTTTCTTAGTATATGGGATGTTCCTAGTAGGACGATCTTCTGGCTAACTTGTATGTTGATGTTACCTGGGACACATTCCTTTTCTCACGTGGTCCAGAGCTCGGAATACTATTGATACCGTCTTAGTCTTCATTCCCCACATCCTGTTAAAGTCGGTCTCCAGGTCGTTGTATTTTCAAAATTTCCCGATAATTTTCATGGAGGTGTTTCTCTCAGATGGTACTGCTATGTCAATAAGCATATAATTCCTGAATTTCTTGTCTTTTATGATAATATCAGGTCTGTTGGCTTTTATTTTCCTGCCAGTAGTTTCAATTGGTATGTCCTAGAGGATAGTTACATCGTTATTTTGGGTAACTGTGTCTAGTTGGTGGTCATAACATTTCCCAGTGGTTTCGATTTTGTGCTTCTTGCATATCTTCCAATGCACATATGTCGCAACCTTGTGATGTCTGTGAATCCGGCTTTTATTATTATTATTTTTTTTTCCAGTTCCGGACATCCTGAGATAATATGGTCAACAGTTTCATCATATTCGTCCGCAGATAGTTAGTTCCATCCTTGATTATGTGACAGTGATAGGATCTGGATGCGAGACTTTGGCCTTGAGCTGCAGTAATTAAGCCTTCTGTCTCAGTTTTCAGCCTGGTGGCCCTCAGTCACTGATGTGTTTTCTGTTGGTCCACATCAAATTATTTCATGCGTTGTTTTCTTCTTCTTCTTCTTCTTCTTCTTCTTCTTCTTCTTCTTCTTCTTCAGAAAGAAAGAAAGAAAGAAAACTGCAAGTAGTACTAAACAAATTAGTAAAGGATAACGTGAAGAAAGGCCTAATTATCAATTGTAAGAAGATAGAACTGTCATAAATGGAAAAACGTCCATCATTTGAGCAATTCAAATGACAGAATCAAACAAGTGCAGGTGTTTAAATATCTGAAAATTTTTATAACAGGTGAAGAAAAATGCCTTCCAGAAGGTAAGCAAAGTATTAAGAAACAAGAAAAGTTCATTAGAAAGAACGTGCAGCGAACTGAACTGCTGTATAATGTCAGTACTCCTCTATAGGAGTGAATGCTGAACTATTTCTACTCTAGGCAATAGAGATGTGGCTCTACAGACGGATGCTGAGAATACCATGGATTCAGAAAGCGGCAGATGAAATTTCTAGAAGGTACAAAGGTTTCAAGAATTTGATATTCACAGGACATAATGGAAGCAAGGGGAATATATACCTAATGACCGCGTATAAATGGATAACAGAACAGAGATTGATTGATTCGTTTTTTTACAGTTTATCAACCCGTTGCAGGTTATTTAAAGCCAAAAAATATTTTTAGATTGTAAAAATTTCTTTTCTTGGTGATAATAATGATTTAGTGACGCAAAAATTTGTTTTTTCAAGTTTATCATTTATAGCCATTTTTTCTTTTTAGGCACTAACTATTTTTTTTCATTTCACTCCATTTCCTTCTCGTTATTTCAGTGCCAAATAAACCTCATTCTCACTTCTGCCTGGAACTTGTCATTTTATTTTTTTTAAACGACCCTTGTAGCTTTGCAATTCTAAACTCCTTTCGGAAATGCAATCGCTTGCTTTCTTTCTTTCTTTCTTTATTTCTTTCTTTCTTTCTTTCTTTCTTTATTTCTTTCTTCCATTTCTTTCTTTCTTTCTTTCTTTCTTTCTTTATTTATTTATTTATTTATTTCTTACCCTTCGCCAAGATTTATCGCGCTGCTGGTCTTCGTTGTCTATGCATCTTTCGCTGAAATCTTACTTCAAATCAACTACCCATTATTCTTTCAAAATTTCCAACGCTTTTTTTTATCTTTTTGTCTCTACAGTCACAGATCGACCAATTCTATATTTCTCTCCATTTCCTTATATTCCATCAGTCTCAAATTGACCCCTTTTTTCACTTCTGACCGCTATTTTCCTTCTTTTCTTTTAAACAACCCTTGTATCTCTGCAATTTTTAAACTGTTTCCCGAAATCCAAATCGAACTCTTTCTTTCTTTCTTTCTTTCTTTCTTTCTTTCTTTCTTTCTTTCTTTCTTTCTTTCTTTCCCTTCGCCAAATTCCATCACCTTGTTCTCTTCAATTTCTACGCATTTTCTCTGGAGTTTCTTCTTAATCTTTCCAGAAATCTTAGCATATCTTCTTCACATCATATTTTTTTTTAGGCGAGGAACCAGTTTTGTGTTATTCATTCTACAAGTTGTTCTTTTTTATTTCTTTAATTTCCATCACGTTAAGCGAATGTCTCAACATTTTTCTCTTTGTTTTATTTCCCTTTTAATTCACCCCCCCCCTACCATTTGCCGTTCATTTGAATCGATTTGGTTATGTAATAAAGTGTTGGTCTTCATTGCCTGAAAGGATTCTAATTCTGGGTCAAGAAGAGGTTATTGCGTTTGATTCATGGTCCGGAATTTAATGGCAGAAAATAAAATAAAAAAAGTATGAAAGAAAGGAAATAATGGGAGAAGGAATTGTTAAAAGAAAAAAGCCAAAACCAAGGAAAGAAAAATTAACCGAAGGAAAGAATGAATGAAAAGAAAAGGGAGACTATGGGATGGCAAAAACATCAGGGAAAATGAAGGATGAATAAATGAAAAAAAAAAGATGCAAAATAATAACAAATATTGCAAGATTAAGAGAATGAAAGACAAAACGTAGGAAAGTAAAACACTAAACAAAGAAGGAAGGAAGAGAAAATGAATGAATAAACACTTGAAAGAAAAAAATTATTGTTGGAAATAAAGGAAGAATGGAAAAACAAAGAAAGAAAGAAAGAAAAAAAAGAAAGAAACCAAAGTATGAGAATATGAAAAGAAAAAAAGAAAGAAAGAAAGAAAAAAGAAAGAAAGAAAGAAAAAAAAGAAAGAGAAAAGAAAGGAAGGAAGAAAAAAAGAAAGAAATGGATTATGAGAATGAATGTGAAGAAAGGGAAGGAAGGAAGGAAGGAAGGAAGGAAAGAAAGAAAGAAAGAAAGAAAGAAAGAAAGAAAGAAAGAAAGAAAGAAAGAAAGTGAGTATGAGAATGTGAAAACAAGAAAGAAACAAACAAACAAAGAGAGAAAGAAGCACAGTATGAGAATATGTGAGAAAGAAAGAAAGAAAGAAAGAAAGAAAGAAAGATTCGGAGTATGAGAATGTGCGAACAGGACGGAAAGAAAGAAAGAAAGAAAGAAAGAAAGAAAGAAAGAAAGAAAGAAAGAAAGAAAAAGTTCGTAAAGAAAAAAAGGTAAAGCAGAGAAAGAAAGCCGAAAATATTGAAAAAGGTAATAAACAAATAAAATAAATATTAAATGTTGGAAAAAAGAACAAAATGGAAAAATTCGAAAGAAAGAAAAAAATATTGAATGAAATACTGAAACAAAAAAAGAATGAATAAATGAAAGACTATATATAGGTAAGTAACATACCGAATAAAAGAGAGAAAGAAAGAAAGTTATTAACAGAAAGGAAAATAGAAACTGAAAGAATGGTTAAAAAAAAAGAAGGTAAAAAAAAATGAGGAATGAAAAAAGCAATGAAAGAAAAATGATTGAAAAAAATTTTGAAATCCGAAAAAAAAAAAAAAAAAGAAAGAAAAATTTACGAAGGAAAGACATGAAAATTGATGTAAGAGCAATTGTTTAAAGAGATATATATTTAAAAGAAAGAAAAGCAAGACGGGAAAAAAAAAGATGATGATGAAAAATGCCAACGAACGAAAATCTGTTAAAGTGGGTAGGGAATAAAATTTGAAAGATTTGGAGAATTATCTTAAGGAAATTGCAGTAAAAGGGAATAGTTTTGGAAGAAGAAGATAAAAAGCAAAGGTGATAGCAAAAAAGGGGAAAAATCGGAGCCTGAACTATCAGCAATCATGATGACTGGATGGCCCCTCGGGGAGGCCTCGTGTCTTGAGAAACTAGTGGGCTTTAAACTCGACTCAGACTTCAACTGGAACAGCAGGGTTACGATCCATCTCTCAAGATGCTGGGAAAAAGGTCGGCTCCCTGTACTGCTCCAGCAAGTACCTGGCACATCCTACTATCGTCAGATCTGGCGGAAAATGGAGTACTGCTCTCATAATTAGGCAGGGGCTGTCCAGTCCTCTCTTTCAAGTCTTGACAGAGTGTAAAAGCGTGTCCGTTTCTTTGTGGCTGACCAATTATTTGTCATCCTGCAACCGATCTCTCAGAGACAAAGCATCGCAATCCTCTCAAAGATCTATCGCTATTTCCATGAAAAAAGATCAAACGATATATTCCTTAGCTGCGCCAGTTCTGGCCTACAGGGATAGGACCCGCCTTGATCCGCGCATTGTAGTGACAGCGTCATTCCTTTCGTTTTTCATTTGTGAATTTAACTTCAACTCGTGAAACTTCTTCCCACGAACCTGTTCTATTGAATCGACTCCCAAAAAGGCGTTTTCCAGATCACTACAATCTTCGCCTGTTTAAATCTATGGTTAACCGTTATCTTCCCCACATATGCGCATAAACTGTGCCTCTTACTCTATAACCCTCTACCTTGAGTGGCACCAGGGCCTTGTACAGGTTGCCTCTCACTGTACAAATGAAGAGAAAAAAAAAGAAGAAGGAATCAATTTGGAAAAGAAATGTAGAAAGTTAAATGAAACGGAATGGTGGGGCAGCCGAACAAAAAACGAAATTTTACTCCGTTGATTTAATAATGGCTTCCGTTCTGAAATGCCTGCAGGTTGCAACCGAATTAGCAACCAGGTCAAGTTTAAGGGTCAAAGTTTACTACAGCGCTAAGTCTTAAATTTAATACAGCAAATTGTCCCTGGAGGTTATAAGCCTTGGTTTGTAAATTTGGTGAAAGTGGTGGCGTGTTCAATCCCTGTGTCGGATGTTGTGTGCTTGCATTCACTGGAAAAAGGGGGAGTAATAACTGCACAGTACTAAATAAAAATAAGACCAAGACGATATCCCTAGACAGCAGTGGAAGGAGAGCAGTCTATCCCCGTAGATTAAATAAAAGGGTCAGTTTAGAACTCCCTGTACGTTACGCAGATTGATGTAGTCCTGATGAAGTCCGGATAGTACAACGACCGAAACGTTGTGATAACAACAATAAAGATGAGGACAATAGTCCGAATTTAGATAGTGTAAATAATGGTAACCCTTCCTAGAAATTCTGACATAAACAATATATCTTTTCAATCATCTTCCTTACTTATTCGACCTTCTACGTCAAAGTATTGTACTGATTGCATATTCAAATATCTCAACCCACGAAAGGCTTGAAAATTGTTGTAGCCTACCTACGGACAATAATGGGTATGTCGCCTTGCGCATAAACACAGGAGTAAATAATTTACTTTTAAGGGCAATCTCGTTTGGGATGGTAAATGTTGGGGCGGACCCACCATCTCATCAGAATGGACTGATCCCTCTCCTACTAATAGGACAGTTCTAGAGAGTTCTGGGAAGATCAGGTGACCATCACATTTCCGTCTCTCTACCGGAAGATACAGTTGGACTTTATACTCTTTCTGATTGTTACTGACTAACCTGCGTTCATTTGACTACTAATCTCTCTGTTGTAAATACCTCTTCAGATATACCAGTATTTTTCCCTACGTATGTGTTTGTCCTTATTTCAATACACGCACGCGGAAACACTCAACATCTCAACAGTAAACAGCTATCCGACTCCGCTTTTTACGTGGTCTACGGGGAATTTTTGCCCGAGCCTAAGGGCTCGGATATATCACGTTAAATTCGGCCTTGTGCCACATCTGACCGCGTGGGGAGGTTGGAAAATATCCTACAGTTGGAGATTTGTCTCCAGCTAACCTAGTCGAACTCTCTGCATTCAGGCAGAGAGGAACCCAGACGAGGCTATGCCAAAGGGCAAAGTCTCGTCTGGGGTGGTAGACAGCTACCCAACCCCGTTTTTTGCGGCGTCTACGGGGAATTTTTGTCCGAGCCTATGGGCTCAGATACCCAACGTTAAATTCGGCGGCCTCGTACCACATCTGACCGCGTGGGGCGGTTGGCAAATATCCTACAAGTGGAGATTTGTCTCCAGTTGTGCTGGTCAAAGTCTCTGCCTCTAGGGAGAGAGGATCCCCAGACGAGGCTATATCGAAAGGTAAAATCTAGTCTTTGTAAGCAGTTGCCAGACCCCGTTTTATACGGTGTCTACGTGAAATTTTTTGTCCGAGTCCGTGGGCTCGGATACCCCACATTAAATTCGGCCTTGTGCCACACCTGACAGCGTTGGGTGGTTAATAGATATCCTGAAGTTGGAGATTCGTCTCCAGCTTTGCTGGTTAAATTCTCTGCCTCCCGGAAAGGAGGATCCCCAGACGAGGTTAAACGACCCCATTTTATACAGGCTCTACGGGGAATATGTGGCCAAGCCTACGTGCTCGGATACCCACATTAAATTTGGCTTTGTGCCACATCTGACCGCGTGGGGCTGTTGGTGGATATCCTGCAGTTGGAGACTTATTGTGATATTCACTTGACTCACTTCCAGTAGATGACTACTTTTTCTACGCGCCGCTGACGAATCTTATATGTGTTGTTCTTGTCCTAAGTATTATTGTTCATTACCAACCTTCGTTTGATTATTCTATTCAGTAACCTTCCCTAGGTTACGATAGATAGATAGATGTAAAATGTTAGCGATTTGCAATTTGTATTCCATCATACATAACAAGGAACAAACCGTGTCATTTAAAAGACAGTGTGCCAAAAAATGGTTCGAAAGGACGTTGAGGAATTAGGTGGAAATTCCGTTTGATGCCTGCTGTGTGCAACGAATAGACGCGAGGTCTGTGCTGAATATCTCAAGAACGTCTTCCCTTCCTGGAATTTGGTAACAAATTAAAAGGGAATCGCCTACATATGCCTGAGCGGATATTACGTTTTTTTGTGGTCTGACAGGAGGGTTAAGTATTCGAAACACATCTCTTATTTTAGAACCTCTTCAGGGTTTTTTTTTAAAATCATTTCACCCCATCCGGCTTTTAAAAAAGCCACTAAGACTCAAAGCGTTACAGGGTGTGAAAGAATAAGAAGAAGAAAAAAAGAAACATTATTAAGGAGAGAGAGAAAAGTGATCGTCTAGAAAGTAGCTAACGATTGACATTGAATTTAATTTTTTGAAGATCAAACCATGGAGCCGGAAGAGAGTTTCACAGGCGGGAAAAGATACTGTTATCATAGAATTTACAGGTAAATCTAGCCAGTTCACGTGCAAATTGAATGGACCATACCGCCAGTCTAGTCAGTCAGTTATGTGCCATGTTTCCTTCTGCGGTAGACCAGTTGCCATCCAACGCTATAGAACCCGGTCTGTTCTGCTATTTACCATTAACTATGGTAAAAGAAGAGAAATTATACCCAAGGATATTAGCACGTAAGTGAATCCTATCCATTACTCCACCATGCCTCCTAAGTCAATTATCTGCCATGCGTTATACACGCTTAGGCGATCATGTATCTTTCGATACATAATTGACGCGGAAGATGTTTCCCGCAGTAGGTTACCATTTCTTTCTACGGTAGACTAGTTGCCATTCAAGGCTATAGAACCCG
Source organism: Acanthosepion pharaonis (assembly GCA_903632075.3). NCBI lineage: Eukaryota > Metazoa > Mollusca > Cephalopoda > Sepiida > Sepiidae > Acanthosepion > Acanthosepion pharaonis. The sequence goes on from CAHIKZ030005478.1 coordinate 276,855, forward strand.
GTCTGTCCTGCTATTTACCTATATCTGTTGGGGAGAAAGAAGATTCATACCTTTTCCAGCATGTAAGTGAATGTAATGGATTCAACTGGAATTCGAACTCGGCTCTACCGATTCCTCAATCCGAGCCACTATCTATTACTGACCCCTATGGTTAAATAGATAATGTCTAGGTATTATATCGAAGATTTCATTCAAAGAATTACCATGAAAATATTTATAGAAAAGGAACAGGGGAGCTATATGACGGCGGTGGGGAAAAAGACCGAAGCTGAGCCGTCCAGTCTCTTTTAACGAGCTTCGTATAGCTTATAATATAAGTACTGCTTCGGCAACTAACCGTGACGCCTGTATTACACTGACGCCAAACGGCCTGATATTTAACCATGCACCCCCCAACTTAGACGCGATGTGATACAAGGGCAGGTTTAACCTGGGGTACACGTGTGCGTATACTCGGGCCGCTGGCTTAAAATTTACTGATTCCCTGTAACTGAAGGGAACGGGAAAATTGCTTGTCTGTTCTACGCGGCCGAGTACCTATCCGAAGACATAGCCCTGACTGAGTCACTCTCTGCTCGAATACAGGGGTCTTGTCGTTCGCAAGCCAGACAGCGAGCTGCCTGACTCCAAATCTCTTCAATATTTATTTTGTATAAAAAAAATACAAATGAGACACAACGCCAAAAGAGGGTCGGAGGAAAAGGTGGTGTTTTTTACACACCCCTCTTTCTTTCTTAAACATAAAAACACACTTTCCCTCCGTATCTTCGCTAACTTCTCTCTTTTCATTTTCACTTATCGGTTTTAGAGCCGCAAGACAGTGACATTTACAAAAACACACTTAGCTATATTAATATTCTCACATATATATCTGTATTTTTTTTATTTGTTTTAAATTTTTCGGGGTTGTATATAATAACTTCAATATATTTTTTCTTTTAATCTTTCTCCCTCTGTATCACTTCTCTCTCCAACTGAGACACGGAAAACTCATCTCCAGGGTTTTCACGCATTCTCCGAAACCCTATTGATTATATCGGGTAGCAGATCTATTCTCATACCCTCCTCTGAGTCACTGTCACTCAGAGGTATAGCGAAGGTGACCTTTTGCATCGTTCTATTTTTCCCTTCCGTTCCATTCATCGACCTTTGAACTGCAAATATCGACATCATGTGCATTTGCAGTTGCACCCGTAAGCTGATCCTTAATCCTATATGAGATCGGTCCTGGCTTTTCTGTAACTGTACAATATGGCTTCCATCTTTTATCTAATTTATACCTTCTCCAGTGGTTCTTAATGTATACTGGCTCTCCTATTTCAAAGCTAACTCTTATTTTCCGCATATTCTTGTTGCTTTTTCTTAGCCTTAGATAAGTTTGCTTTCATTCTAACGAGAGATTTATGTTGTTCCTGGAAAGCTATTCGGTGACGTTCATCTCCATAGTACGGTCGTCTAGGTTGTAAAATATTATCTACAGGTAAAACGATATCTTTATTGTTATATTAGTTTAAAAGGCGAAAACTTTGTCTCGTCTTCGTTGAATCTGATTGCTGATAGCGTCTGATTCAAGTGTACAACGCAGGATCTTTCATTATCGTCTACTTTCTTTGCTAATATGTCGTGCATCGTACGATGAAGTCTTTCCACTCTACACTTACTTTGAATATGATAAAAACGAGGTAGCTTTTCCAGTTCCTTCCATAATGCGATTTACGTTTTCAGTGCCGTTATCTGAAACTAACTAAAATGGAGCACCAAAGCCTAGGAAAAATTTCATCTATCAATAAATGGGCGATAGTTTCACCTTTTTTTTATTAGGAACGACAAATGCCTCAGGCCATCCGCTATATAAATCGATAAAACTAATTATGTATTGATTGCCTGATAATGAGAAAGTGTAAGCTCCTAATACAACAACTGTAATCTTAGCAAAGAGGTTTGAGGGAAGATCAGTTTCCTACATTTTAGGATTTACTTTTTAGAGGTTTCTAGAGTGACATAAAACGCAAGTACTAATGTGATTGACGATGTCCATATACAAACCAGACCAAAAGTATTTTCACCTCATAGCTCTCACACTCTTTCCCATTCCTACATGTCCATTGTAATCATGATACTGTCGTATAATCTTCATACGAAGATGATTTGGAACATATAATCGTAGGTTCGTCGTCTGGATTTGATAAATAGTAAAGTATAGGGTGACCCCAAAAAACGGGAACTTTATAACAATCCAATAAAACCAAGAGTGATGGAAGATAAATATTTTATTCATAGTATTTGAAACTTTAAAACAGGCCATTTAAGAAACAATGATAGAATTTTCATTTTTTTAAATTACGTTCTGTAGATGGCGTCCTCCTGTACGAATGCATTCTTGAAATCTGCTGTTGAGATTCCTCATTGACTGCTGCAACCTCTCAGCTGGGATACTGTGAATTTCATCTTGAATTCTCTGTTTTAACTCATCCAGAGTTCTTGCGTAGCAACTTGATCATGCCTCGGGTGAAGCGTTGAAGTATAGACCCTGCTTCATTCATTTGTTGTAAATCTGTTCCATCATAGGAACAAGACCGAATGACTGCCTCAAATACAGTTCGTAAGACCAGCTAATTCCGGTGTTTTGCCCCGGCAAACCAGCTTCATCGCTTCCCAGATTTCCGACTCTGTGATGGGGCCTTCGCACACAGTCGCTTACGCGGGGAAATTTAGCGAAATAGGCTTGGAACTGAACAGTTCTTAGACAGGGTTCGCTGCTGAACAGACCCTCAGAAAAAGCCTCACATATGCCCTCGTTTGTTGTCACGGACCGCCTATCTGAAAATGTGACGCAGTGATTATATTTATTGGTTGTAACTTCCAGCTGCATGTGATTCTGCGGTTATAATCGCCGCCTTGAGAGACATTATTTTTAAACCAAGCCCTAACTACCAGTGCTTGATCCTTCTTGATAAGCAAGGATGCCAACTCTTCCCTAGCTACGACTACTTCCCTACTATCACGGGATTTAATCACCAGATCAACTTTCCCCTCGACAACTATAATCAGCGGTAAACAACCTAATTTGGGATTTTAATTTATCTCACCACATGTTCGCAACCGCAGCTTACGTCAATTCCTGCTGCAGCATTAGTAACATGGTCCTGTAAATATCGCTCACTAAACATAGATGCGTCAATTGCCAGTGGCCAACCACCTAAACTTAGGTTTATATAAGTTTGCACGAACCCAGACCAGCCTATAATCCGAGTAAACTTTAGAATGTTTGTTTATTTGTTTGTTTATCTGTTTGACCCATCGATCAGCAAGAGATCATTTAAGCTCGAACAGTTGTTTTTTTTTTCTTTTTCTTTAAATAAGGTTGAAATGCTTTCAAAAAAACTTTCCATTTCCTTTCCTTCTTTTTCGATGTTGTCTTGCTTTTTTATTTTTTTTTAAATTCACTGTTTTCAGAGGTGCGTTGTTCTTTGATAATTTCTCACCTGGCAAGTATCAATGTTTCCCCTTTCATCATCAGACACCAAATTGGAATTATATTTTATTATATAGTCCAACTTTCCTAAGAAAGGTCAAGATCAAATTAGGGTTTGATTTTTCGAAATGTTCTTTCGTTGTAAAATAATTTTCGAATATGTGCCATGTCACTGCAATCAAGCAGAATGTAAACTTGGACAAATTCAAAGTCCTACAGTTACTCTCTTAACTAAGACTTGGTCGAAGTATCTAGAATGCACTATCAAAGCCGAGTTGCCACCATTAGTTGAAGTCCGCACTACCTCCCGGCTGTGCTCATTACGATACTTATCGACAAGATCAAACCTGTGGATAAAGTTCCGAAATGACGTCACATCTGGGTTTTTAGTACCTAATGTTTACTCTGTACGTTCTATGTAGGGGTCAACGACGATATTCCAATCCTTCGCTGAAACTACCCGACGGGATATCGTCAAAAACAGCCCGATCCGCCTAAACAAAGCAGGCCGCTTAGTGGGGTCCTTATCCTTTATGGTAGCATCCAGCACAAAAAACCTGTCCACTGGATCTGCAAAGACAAGAGCACAAGCCGCACCCAAATATTGTTCAACAACCAGGAAACACCTTTCGAGCGTCCATGAAGACATGATGAATACAAGTGACCCCCCCCCCAGAATGCATTCACGGTCGTGAGTTGAAAACCGCGTCTCCTGTACACAACATGCATTCACCCAGACACACTGAAAGTCAAGAGCAAGCTTCCTCCTGCGAGACTCTGTCCTCAGGCCCCAGGTATCAACGCTAGCCAACCAGAGAGATATCAGACCGATTGATGTTGCCTTTCTTCATTGAACATAGTTTGGGTAAGGAGACCGACGGTCTGTCACATTGAGCCTAAACTCTTTACACTGCTTATAGTGCCATAAAGACACAGGTCGCCAAAGTCTAAAGGAAACATTAATTTATGAGCTCTATACAGGGGTGGAGAACGAAAAGAGAGAGTATCCCTGTTGTAATCTCTAAGTTTTCATTGTCAAAATAGGCCAATTGGGGACACGTTGAGATGATATCGGCCCCCATACTGCCGCGCACAGAAGCCTGATCGTACCACTGTTAAAGCCCTCTTTGCTTTAAGGAAAATTGAGGGGATTCAACGTCCTTCCTGTCCATAGATTTTAAATCGAGTAAAAATTTTAGATCTCAGATAGTTTTGGAATGTGCCAATGCTTTCTCTACTTGCACGTTGGATGCACGGCAGACGTCTTCCTTGAGGACATGAGATGGTTTTGTTTGTTTTATTTATGCTTTGGAAATGTTTTCAGGGTTTCACTGCCTCTTTGATGTTTTTGAAGTGACTGTTAACGTGTGGGATTGGGAGTAGAGACTGCTGTGGTCGGTGTAGAAGGGACTGGAGTAGAAGATAGTGTGGTTTTCTTTAAGCTGATCATTTTGGAGGGGTAGGGATCAATGGTCTTTTGTTTTGGAGGAAAGGTCATGATCCTTTTTGATGATGGAGAAGACGAGGCAGAGAATGAGAGCCGCCACTCCCACTGGCATTAGTTTCTTTTCCCGCGTTGCGTGCATTTTATTTTGTCTCAATTTCAGAATTTTGTCTCAGCTAGTCTCAGACTTCTTCTGTATATCTGTTGTATTAGTAGAATAAGACGCCCCGGTATCGCCCTTAGAGCTGGTACAGGGAATAGGGTCTTTTGTCCTAGGGGTTTCAGGGGACTGAGGTCCCGTTGTTTAGCTCTTCCCTCTGCCCCTACCAACGACACTCCATTCCTCTTCATTCCATTTTCCTTACTTGCACTTTCGGATGGCGTTGGTTTTGTGGGGAATGTGAGACGGGACCCAACCGGGGTTTTATTTGCACAGATCCGAGTCGCTTGTAGGCACATTACAGGCACCGCAGAATTATCAGTATCGATCAGAGGGTGATTTAGGATGTTTGCAATTGGAACTCCAGAGACCTTCTTCTCTGGACAGAAAGAGGAGAGGTTACCAGTCTTTTCAAATTCCAATAAGTTGACCGGCATTTTCCTGCCACAAAATTCTAAACATTTGGAGCGAAGACAACGGCCATTCGATCAAGCATAATGCTCCATCCCCCGTTCAGGTTGTCAGAGGTATTACCTAGTATTTGGTCATAAAGTAGTCAGCTTGATGCTCTCCTCTCAACTTAGGAGGGACCTTATATACTTCTTCCCTAGTTCTGTATCGACCCTCATACTCCGTTCTTAGGATTAGCTCTTTGGTCGCGCCACCTTTATGCAATCTTCAGCTATGGCCATCGTTACGTCTCACAAAAAATATCCCTTATTTTCATAACTCTTCGGGGTTTGGCCACCAGGGACATCAGTGACCGTATCACTGTCTGTCGTGGAACGACAAATTTTGTCATCAGTTTTTTTGTTTTTGTTTTTTGTTTTGTTTTCTTTGGACTTGTCTTCATTTTGTTGGATTTTAGGGGTGGACTCAAACCGTAATCCTAATATATTTTCCCCTTTATCGGGTCGGCTTGCCTCTAATGCAGATCCGAAAAGGTATTTCAACACCAAAACGTTTGTTGACCATATTGAAAAATTAAACTCCTCCATTAAAAATAAATCCAAGCGGGAATATTTTTTTTGGTGACAAAAATTATATTTTAAGTGGAGTTGGGCGGTGGAGAAAAAAAACAACAGAAAATAAAACTTAAATTCCAAAAACAATTTAATCTACAAAAGAAGTTAAAAATAAATCAACGCAAAGAATAAAAATGATTGAAAAAATTAAGAGTACAAAATAAAAGTATATAATAAAGCAAAAAAGTTTGACTTATTTGAAAAAAAAGATGAGAAAACAAATAAATTACACTAATATACAATGAAGGTTTAGTATAACTATAAAAATGACGCCAAAAGTTTCCAAAAAGAAATAGAATGATGACAAATAAAGCTTCTCCCAAAGACTACAGAAGAAAACAAAAAGATAAAATTCGCCCAAATGAAAACAAAAAGAAAGAATGTAGGTGTTTACGCTGAAAATAGTAAACTTCAAGAAATAAAGATAAAGAAAAACTATAATCTGGAGAAACTAGTATTTAACCCAAAGAAATAAAATAAAATAAAAATGTCGGTCGAAAGCCGAGGATGAAAAACTGAAAAAATTAAACGACTGACAAGAAAATGGAAAAAGTCAAACAATAAATAATGTTTGGTAAACTTTTTACGTTAGACCAGAAAAAAATGGCGGACAAAAACCGAAGAGAAAACTGAAGTAAAAAGATTGAAAAAGGAAAAGAAAAACAACCAAAAGTTCGATTCAAACAAAAAGAATAAAGGAAAAATAAGTGAAAATAACTTTAAAAAAAGTATTTTCGTTCAAAAATTTCTTTGTAGGTCTAATCCAAAGCATTCATTTGCAGACGTTCTTTAGGAAACTTCACAGGCCTGAAAATGTCAAATTACGTCGGGAAACAAGACGGAAACTTAGTCTGGTGACTTCTGACTCCAAACGGCTGATATTTATCCAGTCCTACCCACAAGGAGGGGTGTGGCATACGGACGATTTTTTATGTGGGGCAAAAATTGCCCGTAGACCCCGCATACATGGGGTTGGGTTTCTCTACTACTCCAAATGAGAATCTGCTTGCAGGCAGGGCCTCGTCTGGAAGCAGAGAGTTCGACAAGTAAGTCGTGAATCTTGCAGCGAACTGTCTGACTCGAACATTTCTTCTCCGACCTGTAACTCTTCCGAGTTATACACTAGTTCATATAATCATTGGGGATGTATTTTTTACTCAACAACAAGGTCGAAATCAAAACCTGAACAATTTAGGGGTTAATGAAAAGGTTAAAAAAATTGAAAAAGACAGAAATATATTGTTTTTTTTTTATTATTTGGAGGATTCTGTCTTCATCGCCTTCTTTGGCTAAAATCGAGCGTGCTAAAACTTACACACTTTTGCATCGGGGTCTAAAAATCGCATAACTTTTGAACTAAGCAATATACAGAAACAAATATGCACATTTTTTTCCTACAACTCGCAAAATGTAAAAATATTAACACATATTTAATTATGCTATTTTTGATAATCCACCTAATTGGCATTGCAGGGGATTATGACTGTTGGGGCGCACCCACCTTCTAATTAGAAATGGACTGGTCCCTCTTATATAAATCAGCTCTAGAGAGAGGACGAGAGAGCGAGAGACAGACCGTCAGCGACAGCAGTCCAGATAAGCTTACCCGTTACATACCGTTGGACTATAGACTTTGGATATTGTTTCGTACTAACCAACCTTCGTTCTACTAATCACTCTATTGTTAATTGCTTTTACAAATATACCAGTATTTTCCTCTACAACTGTGTTTGTCTTGATTCATACACCGACACGCGGGAAACTCACAACATCTCAACAGTGGCGACGAGGCTTCGAACAGAAATAATAACCGATTTCCAACACGGAAAAAATAAGAAAGAGTTCAAGCATTTACAGCAAAGGATTGCAAGTTATCGACAAAAAGAAAAAAACTGTAAGTTAGACATTAACTTATTGATTAAATTGGAAGCTATAATAACCAATTTTTTGTGCTAAAAAAAAAATTGTCGTGCCAGAGAATTTGATTAATTTTTTTTGGCCCCCCTCAGAGAGAAAAAAAAAACCACATAATTTTTTCTTTCTCTACACATACATAATCATGGAGCAATTTCAATCAACTATGCTGGAACTCATTAAGTATCAGATGCAAAGACAGCAAGAGAGTGAAGAACGTTTTCAGAAAGAACAACTTAAAATTCAAGAAGAACAACTTAAATTTCAGAAAGAGCAAAAGGAAGAAAACGCAAAACGATTTCTGGAGATACAAAAAATACAAGAAGAAAATGAAAAGAAACAGTTAGCAATGGCTGAACTTATACATAAAGCTCTACTGTCCAAGCAGAAAGACTCGGATGAAAGTATTTTTTCTCAAGACACAATATGGTCAACGATCGAAAGTTTTACTTATAACCCAGTAGAGGAAAAGACTTTCGAAAGATACTACCATAGATATCAGGATTTTTATGAAGTTGATTGCCAAACATGGACAGACGATAAAAAATAAGGTTACTACTACGAAAACTGGGAACGGCAGAACACAACAAATTCACAGATTTTATATTACCCAAAAAGACAAGAGATTTAAAATTCGATGAAGCAATTGAATTATTAAAAGAGCTTTTTAACCCCAGATTTTCATTATTTTACAAATGGTGGAAATGCCTTAATATCCAAAAAAGCGATCAGGAAGATTACACAACGCTCGCGTCAATCATAAATAAGACGTGTGACGATTTTCGCTTGTCCGAATTATCGGCAGACAATTTCAAGTGTTTAATATTCGTGCTAGGCTTAGTGTCTAAAAAAGATAGTGAAATGCGAAGACGCATTTTAGCAAAACTAGAAAATGACCAAAACATGACACTACAAAAGCTAGCCGAGTACTGTCAGCAATGCGTAAACATTAAGCAAGATTCAGAAAAAATAGAAGAAACTGCTATCGCAAATGTGAAGAAAGTAAATAGGAAGACTCGTTTCAGTTCTCCATCGCCTGAACGGAAGTGGTATCCTACTCCTAAAACGAACAGAGACTATAGAAAAAGACTCCCTCCGAGTGCATGTTATGGATGTGGCCAGTGGCACTGGTACAATGACTGCCCATATAAAAATAAAGCTTGCAGAAATTGCAAAAAAGTAGGACATAAGATGTCCAAGTGTAGAAAATTAAACAGAAGACGAGTGAAAATTACCAAGTCAGACGAAGATCAAGACCTGAATATTCGAAAATACCTTCATGTAAAAATGTACAACAAAAAGGTAAAAATGCAACTAGATTCAGGATATGACATTTCCACTATTAACACACAAACATGGAAAAATCTAGGAAAGCCAACTCTGCTAAAGTCCAACAAAATAGCCAGGACGGTAACTGGAAAAAAGATAAAATTTGAAGGGGAAATATGGGTAAATATAACCTTCAACAATAAGTCGATAAAAATGAAACTTTTTGTAATGAAAAACACAAACAACCTGTTTGGGACTGACGCAATCACTAAGTTCAACCTATGGGACGTGCCCATTAGTTCTTTTTGCAACAACATTAGTGAAAGCAAAGACAATATAAAAATCTACAAGCAGAATTGAAAACGGAATTCCCGAAGTTTTTTGCTGAAGGACTTGGACGTTGTTGTTGAAGCATCAGCAAAAAAATACAGCTGAAGAAAAATATCCAACCAATTTTTAAAAAAAGCGTAGCATAATTCTTTTTGCCCCATAAGAGAAAATTGACCAAGAACTCGAAAGACTAACGAGAATTGGTGTGATCTCGAAAACAGAATACAGTGACTGGGCAGCTCCGGCTGTCTACGTAAAGAAGAAGTCGGGCGAAATTCGCGTCTGCGCCGATTTTTCAACCGGGTTAAACGACGCAATAGAAGAGTACCACTATCCACTACCAAGTCCCGAAGAAGTGTTCGCAAAGTTAAATGGCGGAAAAATCTTTTCGAAAATAGATCTTAGCGAGGCATACTTGCAAGTACCCATGGATAACGAAAGCGCAAAGTTGCTATGCATTAACACGCATAAAGGTTTGTTCAGATACGAACGTTTACCGTTCGGGGTGAAGACAGCACCCGCAATATTCCAGAAAATTATGGATACGATGTTATCCGGGTTAGACTACACGATAGCACATCTCGACGATATACTTGTGAAAAGTGAATCGGTGGATGAACACAAACACCATTTACGCAAAGTTTTCGAAAGGCTAAGAAGCTATGGATTTCGAGTGAAAGAAAACAAATGCGATTTTCTCCTGGAAGAAATCAAGTATCTGGGACATATAGTGAATAAAGAAGAGAAAAAGCCTCATAAAAGTCTAGCTTCAGCAATAAAAAATATGCCTGAGGCAAAGGATATTAAATCCCTACAAAGTTTTTTAGGCTTGGTGTCATATTACACACAAACGGCACATTAACCAGTTGAAGAAAAGAAAGACCGACGAATCGGAAGTAACTCCACAAGAAGACGAATTACACGAATTGTTTGATACGTTTGACCTGCAAATACCGCAGACTGAGCAGAAACAACGCAGATCTGCAAGAAAACGTAAAGCAACACAAAAATTTAATAATAGACCCGAAAAGGAAAAAAATATTAATTTTTTTTTCTCACAATGTAAAAAGAAAAAAAAAACAATTTTGGGTGGGGTGTTGGGGCGCACCCACCTTCTAACTAGAAATGGACTGGTCCCTCTTATATAAGTCAGCTCTAGAGAGAGGACGAGAGAGAGAGCGTCAGCGACAGCAGTCCAGATAAGCTTACCCGTTACATACCGTTGGGCTATAGACTTTGGATATTGTTTCGTACTAACCAACCTTCGTTCTACTAATCACTCTATTGTTAATTGCTTTTATGAATATACCAGTATTTTCCTCTACAACTGTGTTTGTCTTGATTCATACACCGACACGCGGGAAACTCACAACATCTCAACAATAACATATAACTTAATGGATTAATGTCCCATTTGATTTATTTCAATCTTATCTTGAAAACCAATTTGAGATAAACAGAGAAAAAAAACAACAAAAAAAAATGCAAGTGAATACATATATATTTTTTAAATATATTTCATTTTATTATATTTATTTACATACGAGTGTCAGCTGAAAAGTTCATAGGCTGACCAAGATACTCTGATGGAATATAACCAAACGCGATTTAGTTTTCAACATAGTTTTGAATTACGGTCCACGAACTTCTTCTATCAGTGTTGCAGTGCTAAGAGACGAATCATTAAGAAGCTTTTATCCTGTTGTTAAAAATGTCAACAGCGGATATAAGGTCACCATCATTGCGATACTGATTCCATACTAAGTGATTATTAAGTTGGGGAACAGATGATAGTCAGATAGGGTAAAATTAGGAGAATAAGAAAGGTGATCAACAGGTTTCAAAGCCACAGTCACGCGCAGTAGCCATTGAAAGCAAGAACAGATGAAACAATCGATTTTTCCTGGGCATTTGACCTCCATAACCTTTTATAACTACCTCAGCAAGTAGTTATATTACTGTCCATTCACGGTGGGACTTTCAAAGATAATCAATACACACAATAGCTTATGCATATTCCCAAGAAACTGAGGCCGTCACCTTACCTGCAAGCGAAACCACAGTCACGTTCTTTGGAGCAAGTGCGGAGGAGGCACAAAGGGCAAATTGCCGAATTTTCTAGATATTCCAGCGATGATACTAATAAGATAGTACCAAGAACGTATAAGACTATTTAAACCAGTAACTTTCCAAGCCATTTTGATCCATGCCCCGCTTTGGTATTTCTAAAATTCTGGTGACCCCTGTAATATTTAATTCTTACATATTCAAAATTTTACTGCAGTTCACGTGAAGGAAGCTTAAAAGACCATTAACTTGGTCTCTAAACAAACCTCGAAAGGCCATGGCGTCCATGAAAGAGAAAAAATTTAAAAAAACAAAAAGACAGTTAAATATATATATAGTTTAAAAACATATAATGGACAACTGAAAGGCAAAAATCTAAAATATTTGAATGAAAGTTTATTCTTTGATATACTTTTGTCATTTTAATTATGAAATAATAATGTAAAATGAAATTTGAGTTCATCCCAAAATGACTGTTAGTGAGATCCTTGCGCCTCATGCCTTCTACAAATAGCCTTTGTTGACCGAGACACGAGAGTGTGGGGAGACGGGAAATACCCTGTATGCCAATTACATATGTACGTACATAGACACAACATATTTTTATGTATGCATACTGTATATGCATCGTATAAATTAACACACATTAACATTAACACTCTCGATCAGACACACTAGAAAACAATCCACTGTTAATAAATCATTCTCGAATTGCCCCCTTATTCTGTTGCTATAGTAAGCCGAAGGGTTAACGTCCTACGCCTGCTCCACCAAAATATTACTATGCCCCACCTGTGGGGCATGCACCCCACTTTGTGAATCATTGATTTAAACGATCATTGACTTAAACACGCTCTTTATACCTTTCCGTTCCTCCATGAGATAAATCAATTTTTTTCGGGCTTTTTCGAAACGTTCTTTTGAGAATCAACTTTTGCTATGTATGACTATTTAAACGCATTTTTTTATATTCACTGCATATACTTTTAGCTACATATTTCGTTAATAATTTAATCTGGGAGAGCAGACGAAGTTTTGTAATGATAGTAGGAGTCGCGTATATCATTCATAATAAATTTGAATGTTTTCATAATCTTACTGTGCTACAAAGAACATGTAATTTCAAAATTTATTAGAATTTATTTAAATATTTGAATTGTAAATAATCGCTAAAGAGACTTTTGCTAAAGCGTCATTTGTACTTTTGATATTTCTCTTGTTCAATACACTCGCTTCAAAATATTGCCAGTGTTTTGGAAAAAAGATTAAACCAATAGATATTATTGTTAAATACATTATTATTTTGTACACACACTCTCTCTCTCTCACACTCACACACGCACACACACACACACACACATATATATATATATATATATATATATATATATATATATATATACATACATACATAGATAGAATCAGTCGAAGATAGATAAATAGAAATATAATGAACAGGGGGAGATAGATAGATAGATAGATAGATAGATAGATAGATAGGATCAGTCGAAGATAGATAGATAAATAGAAAGATAATGAACAGGGGGAGATAGATAGATAGATAGATAGATAGATAGATAGATAGATAGATAGGAAGCAGGGTGTAGTAATGGATAGCTCGGATTGGCTGAATCGTATAGTTGAGTTCGAATTCCAGTCGAATCCATTACATTCATTTACATGCTGATATTCTTAGGAAAGATATGAATCGTCTTCTTCTCCCAGAAATGAGTAATTAGAAGGATAGACTGGATTCTATAGCCTTGGATGGCAACTGGTCTAGGAGAAGGACAACACTGGATTCAAAACCTGCGGAGAGTTTTTGGAGACCTTGTGGCACATGGTGAACCAGGTCTCTTCAAAATTCAGCTCTTTAAAAAGTGTGGTTGGCTCTGCACAAAGTCTTCACCACTATAATCAAATTATATGTGCAGGTGCCTGGCTGTTGCTTCCTCATGACCCAAATATGTCGAATGCCACTTGATAGTCAAGGATATATATATATATATATATATATATATATATATATATATATATATATATATGTGTGTGTGTGTTGTAGGATCCACCTAATTTGTATAGTGGAGTACCGACCATATAAATATGGTTGGTACCGGAAAGAGAGGAGGAATCAATAGATTCAACCAGAGACTCTGCCTGACTGCGACTCAGTCAACACATTCTCCAGGAACGGTCTTACCAGGAATATACAAAAGACTATATGTAAATATTGTGTACACTTTTCTTGTTTCAATACATTTTGTTCTAAGTACATTTTGTGTTGCATTATTATTCCATGCATTAGTCAAGTTTCAACAATATATATAAAACTGGACATGAACTCAAGACCCAAAGGCGACAGTCTGTTTCATGCTAAAGGCAATCGTCAGGCGGTGTGCTTTTCCGTCTGGCAATCAAATTTATTCGACTTATAAAGCAATGTTCTCAAATGTCAGGATGTTCTCTCAGATGATATTACGTTTGCGAAATTTACAGAATTAATTTCTAAAAAAAAAATATAAATCATTATGAATGCCACCTCCATTGTAGATAATCATGGCTCTTTACAATTCTCTTTTTATTAATATCTGTGAACTGTGCTATCGCAAACTAAATATAGTAAATTTAACATGTACGTCTGCCTTTTATTGTAGCTTTGTTATATAATTATCTCTCTCTCTTTCTTTCTCTCTCACTCACTCTCTCTTTCCTCTCTATCCTTTATGCCATTTGGTTTTTAAACCGGTGTAAATAAAACTTCAAACTCTGAAAAAAATTTATCACGGTCAGGTATCGAAAATGGAATACAAAAATCCAAATCATGAGCCAAGGTACGAGTCTCCAAATGGGAAGACTCATAAGATGAAGAATTAAAGATAATTCCTTCATCACTGCATCCAAATCGTTTACGAATTAAGTAATTTAATTTTGGCTGCAAAGATGCAGACATTTTTTTTAACTCCGCATTCGTTTGAATAGTCAATTAACTGGGAAAAGCGAATTTCATGAAAGTAAGAAAGAGTTAACATACACTTTCTCTATTGATTCTTAAAGGTACAATTGAGCAAAAGGATTCTTTTAGAAAAGGTTTGTATTGAACCCTCCATAAATATCTTCTCAATTTTTAAACCAGAATGTAGTCTCGCATTCCTAAACCTAAACAAGATATTGGAAGGACATAGATGTTTATCTATACACGCTCAAAGAGACACTTAAATTCTAACCGTCTTATACTGATGATAATTTATCTAAACTATGGATAAATTCCGGTTTGTACCTCCGCTTTAAATATTTAAATAAGTTTTTTTGTAGTCGAAAATTTAAGGATAGTTAGGAATAAGCATAATTTATATGACATTTTAATGTATATTTTAAAAGCTAAAAAAATAATTGGTTTCGTCCCAGCCTTATCAAGTTTATTTCTGGGATATAAAAAAATAAACGGGTAAATTTAATTAATATTAATGATAACCAATGAAGGGGAATAAAAATGAATTTCATGAACGATAGAGTCCAATAACATTCAGACCCTGTAAGCATTCCGTCTGTTTATAGAGGGAAGGCCCATGGGATCTGATATACAAGAACTCTAGAACCTTTTCGTTATTGGTAACGTCTTGTGTATGACGATAAACTACCTCTATACTTACTGGCTCAGGATTTTTCTTGGTGTCAGGGTAGGTTTTATCATCTCTTATTTGCGTCTGTCTGTTCGGGTGGAGTGCGACTCAGTTACTGTTCCGGGGAAAATATATCTGAGGTGTCCAGCCGTGGGGAAGAGCTACCCGAGTCTGCAACCTCTCATGGCGCTAGAGAGCGCGATCGATGCTAGCAACACAACCGAATGTTGTGGGGGCTCGGGGAATATTTGTCCTTGGCCCGCGTCTACGTGCTCAGGGTCCCCACGTTAAACTTGACCTTTTATCATATCTCGTCTACAGTAGGGGGCGACCAGGTAAAGATATACCTCCGGTGCAAGGTATTGATGAGCGTGGAACAACCTTTTAACTGTTGTTGGTCCCTGTTCAATCTTAACCCGGGATAGTAGCAGCCGTTATCGTCCCAGCTATGGGCAAATATTTAAACCTCTCACTTGGCTTAAAACCCTACAAAAGTATAAAAATACATTTTTATAGTAAAAATACCAGAAATACATTGTCATACATAAACAAATATACTAGTAAGACACTTTTTGTAAAAGAAATTACTTATGATCATAAGAAAATTAAATTGCCACATTAAATGACCCATAAGGAGTTGATATACAGCTAAACAAACAAACACTGTTTATTGGTAAATGTTGGATGCTTTCTTGTGCTGGGCGTGTCAATTGCTGGAGTGAAAAGATTGTGAATCAAATTAGCTTGGGATAGAACAAACAGTGAGACCAGGCTCTCCCCCACATCCCCTTTGTTTTTGTGACACCCAGTTTAACATTTAAATAAACATTCCGTTTCTTTATTATGAGGAATTGCCGTAATGCCTTGGGAAAGATGTGAAAAGGTTGCCTTTTCAGTGTTTTCTTTTTTCGAGTCTATTCTGGCATTTACCCCATAACTTGAAGAAGAAGAGACGTGTTCATGCCTTTCTGAAGGTTTTAATTCGAACGCAACAGACTAGTTCGGCATTTTATTTCGGCTCGACGGTTCTGTTTTCCGCGTCGGTAGTCCTTACGCTAGCCCTGCCCATTTGCGGGGGACTCGATAACCAAAAACGTGAAACGTGTTTATTTCGTTGAAAGATTTTGAATACAGCTCATAGCATAAATTTGAATCCATCTCATTACGCTGACAAAAAAGCACGAGATATAATTCTCATATTAAAATAATATTTCTCTATCTACTTTGAATGTAATTTTTTTTCCTTTTAATCCAATGCGAACAACTCAGTTTATTCCTGCAGATTTAATCTGTTCAATTGACAATTATCAGAATATTACGAGAATCGATAGACGCCACGAGAAAATCCGGGGGGGACAATGGGTATGGAGTTGTTCCTATAGCAACTAAGATAATGCTATTAGATTTAATGTAATCCACTTTAAAAGATTTCGAGTAGAAAGACATAGGGACTGGATAATTTTATATCCATAACGTAAAATAAAGCTGTAGTAAAAAAACAAAACAAAAAAAAAGTTAATTTGATCTGGGTACAGAAGATATATTAAAAAAATACTTTTTTTAATCATTTCACAGCAAGCAAGGCAAAAATGCCACTTAAGCATACGCGATTACTTGGAATGAAATAAGACTTTAGAAGGAACCATAAAAACAATCCTAAGCAAAGGATAAACCTCTACTCCTGTTCAATATTCCGGTTCAAAAAGTTGTAATAATTACGATGAAAGAAACATTACTAAAACAATTAATAATGGACGACACTGCATTATCTACTAATAATGGTATTCTTATTAAATACTGATGTTATGAGTTCTTGGTATTATGAAAAATGCTCCTGCTTGAAAAATGAAAAGAAAAACTAAAAAATAAGTAAATAAATATTAAATTTAAAACAAAATTAATATGCCATATAAAAACACACACACAACACACACACACACACACACACACACACACACACACATATATATATATATATATATATATATATATATATATATATATATATCATATAATTGAATTATATAAATAATTTGAAGTTTTTAACTTCAGTTTTTGAAACATGGTTATTACTATGTAGCGAAGAAACCATATTTTCAATCAGTTAATTTATAATATTTATGCTCTGTACATTTACATTGAGCACTGTTTTGTAAAAATAAAATATCAATAAGAACACCGGATTATATATCTTACTTTTCTTTTTATATATATATATATATATATATATATATATATATATATATATATATATATATTTCGATAAACGTGCAATCAATTTACAAATTCATGAATTATTCACACAAAAACAAATGCAAAGGTTAATGATTTAATTGGCGAGAAATCCATCGTCGCAAACAATTCAAATAATATACAAAAACCTCCGAATCCTGAAGACGTCTGTAGGAACAGACGAAAGCTTGTAGTAAAAATAAGAACTAATGCGGCAGAAATTTATAGAAACAAGGATCTTTTCATTCATAATGGATATAGTATAGTATAGCTGGCCAGTCATATTCGAGGATACTAGTCTAAAAAGCGCATTTGTGTTTATTTAACAGCCACCTGTGGTTATACTGCAACTATGCCAAGCAGACATTAGTTACAGTTTCTAGGAAATAGCATGTTATCTAGCGTGATCAACAATTTGAACAAGGCCAGCACGCTCATACTCAACCTCGGCCACGATGACTTGTGACTTCGTGATAGCATGGATTCCGTCTATTTCAGGCACTTTCCGCACGCTGAAATCAACTCTCAAGTCCAACAACATATATATATATATATATATATATATATATATATATATATATATATATATATTCATTTTAGAATATTAAAACAAAAACATATTAAGAATCTCTACTACATGGCAATTATGTTTCGATACTACAAATGTCTCTGTTCGGCCGATGGTATATATAATAATAATAATAATAATAATAATAATAATAATAATAATGCACTCTCCCGTCGGTTTCGATATAGGAGGATCTGGCAGCTTAGTTGATTCTGTTATGAAATTTTGTGCGATGAAATGTTCTATAATTCCGAGTACTTTCGGCTATACCTTTAGCCATTATCAATGATGATTTTTTTTTTTGCTTTTTAACTAGGTTTAGGAAGCATGTGGTTGCCCTTTAAGGAACTGTGTTCCTGATCAAACCGAATTCATAAATAATTTCATCGGTTACACAACTACATACCTATCCAAATGCCTTACCTTACACCTATCTGACCATAGCTCTATTAGAAGCCATTTAAATACACACAGAGGTTTACAAGACTCCATCCGAAACATACTAGTAGAAAATACAAACATTATAACCTCATCCACAAGTAAAAAAGGATTAAAAATAATAGAAGCCTTAATAATAAAAAGAAAGAGCCAACACTTAATAATATTAACTATGAACCCGGCCACAATGTGCTAATTCTGTTCGGAAAATAAAACATCCCTATAAAAACACACAACCCATTCACCCAGTTAAATGCAAAAATAAAATCATCAGAGACATGATAAACTTTCTGAACAACCAATGAAGTCATAAAACCTACAATAGATCATCTACAAAGTATATATCTATAAAACATACATTTATCCTTTAGTATAAAATTATGTTGAAAATATATGCAGTTGGAGCCATAACATTGCATTCAAAAGATTAAGATTTCAGCATTAAATAACCCATAGAGGTGTTGATATACCACTAAACAAAGACAATAAACCAAACAAATCAAAATATTTAGATTTCGCCATAGAAGGTGATATGCCGCTAAACAAAAATAAAAAAAGAAAGGGAAGTAAAATGAAAAATAAAATGTACAAATATATTTAGAGTAAAATTTTGGAATACTAAGTATCATTGAGATTGTGGAATAGGAAAGTAATTGTAAATATTAAGAAATTGATAAACATATTCCAGTTTGTTGATGCCAACCAATACACTAAATCAACTAGAAAGACATTGGTCATTGACGTCATTACACGACTAAAGCACCTCAGGGTAATTTTATAGCTTTCTTTTTATTTTAAGATACAAACTCTTTCTGTTTGTTTATATATCCTTCACAGCTTGTATTGAACAAATATTGAATATTTGAATACAGTAGCTCTTAAACCAGTGATCATGACCTTATTTGAATTATGTGATTGTTCAGAAAAGAACAAAAACAACGAACCATGTGTGTTTTTGTATATTTTTTCGTGTTTATTTATAATTATTTTAAATACAAGCGACAATAAAGTCACTGTAGAGATACTTACAATAACAATTAAGATAAAGCAATTATTCAACTGTCCAGAAATTTATTATGAAAGTAGTTCTGGTTAATTCTGGTTAATAACATTTAAATAAAGGGTGACCCCAAAAAACGGGAACTTTTTAACAATCCAATAAAACCAAGAGTGATGGAAGAAAAACATTTTATTCATAGTAATTGAAACCTTAAAACATGCCATTTAAGAAACAATGATGGAATTTTCATTATTTTAAAAATTACATCCTGTAAATGGCAACCTCCAGTACGAATACATTCTCGAAATCTGCTGTTGAGATTCCTCATTGACTGCTGCAACATCTCAGCTGGGATACTGTGAATTTCATCTTGAATTCTAAATGGCGAAATGTTTACTTACTCAAGGTCACTGTCTCGCAGTGTTGCCACTTGCTAGTGTCTGGCAATACGCACTTCAAAATTTCCCGTTTTTTGGGGGTCACCCTATACTATGTTAAACAATAATAAATTAGTCACTGACACGTTTTGAACTGCAAGCCACCTGCTTCAATGCTTTGCTTTTTTATTATAAACAATTGTATAGTGACATTATTCCCACCCTGTATTATTTATTTTTAAAACAAACACCGTACTATGATCGGGGGAGCATCCTCTTGGGAGTCGGCTCCACAAAGCCGTCACATAACTCTCATTACAGCTTATTCTTATAATTCTTCTATTTTATTATTAGTTATTATTGTTGATAATTCATTGTGCGGAATACGCTTACAGTATTACCAGTTTGCAACACAAGTTTTCGTACGATTACCGAAGTTAAACAACGTCGAGCCTGGTTAGTATCTAGACGGGTGACTGCTTGGAAATAACAGGTGCTGTAACCTTGGAAGTGTGTGTAGTATAATGCCACAGAATTAGAAATTAGAGAACCGAGTTCAAATTCCAGTCGAGACCGTTATATTCACTTACGTGCAGATACCCTTGGTAAAGGTATGAATCCAACTCTCCCTCGTCCGGCAGCTATACGTTAATTAGTGACACCTGAATAGGTTCGTGAAAAGAAGCAGTTCGAGTGGTATACGAAGCAGCTCACCAATGGTATAGGAAAAGAATACGAAGAATGTAATTTATCATTCTCAACATTCAAGTCGTAGAAAATCGATGTTTCACTTGGGTAATTGTCGCCTACATGGTGCCGACATTATTCTACAGAATCTGGGAGATGTTCACTAACTTTCCCTGGCAGGCAGCTGTTCATATTAAAGTTATGTAGAACATGATATGATTATATGTACCTCATTAAGATAGTATGCCTAAAGTTCTACTTCCCAACACATTCAAGAAAAAAGCCAATATATCGAAAGAATGTATTTTCCATCCGTACAATCATATCTATCTATCTATCTATCTATCTATCTATCTATCTATATATATATATATATATATATATATATATATATATATATATATATAAATGTGTGTGTATTTATATATGTGTAAAAATGTGTATGTGTGTGTACGTCTGTATTTATATATATATACATATATATATATATGTAAAATGTGTATGTATATAAAATATATATATATGTATATATATACAATTATATTTATATACATACACATTTTACATATAAAACATACATACATATATATATATATATACATATATATTTATATACATACATATCTTACATATATATAAATACACACACACACATATATATGTGTGTGCATGTATGTATTTACATATATGTAGAATGTGTATGTATTTAAATATATAAATATATATATATATATATATATATATATATATATATATATATATATATATATATACATTTTACATATATATAATTGCATACATATACATACATGTATGTATTTATATATATATGTAAAATGTATTTGATATAAATATATATGTATATACATATATATATTTATATACATACACATTTTACATATATATAAAATACATACACACGCATATATATAAGTGTATGTGTATGTATGTATATATATGCTTGCAAAATGCGTATATATATAATATATATATATATATATATATATATATATATATATATATTATTTAAAATGATAACAAAAATACTAAAGAACTTTGGATTATTTACCTAACGAGTTCTTTTCCTATTTTCTATATATTTTTCACATATATATATGTGAAAAGTGTGTGTATATAAAGATAAATAAATATATATATATATATATGTATAATTATTTATATATTATATGTGCGGTACTTATTAGAAAGCGCTCAATATCAGAGATAGAGCTAACATATTTGGTTGGATAGATGTGAGTTTGTGACCCTGGGTTTCACGCTTTAGCGATCGTCAGATTGACGATCGTTAAAGCGTAAAACTCCATAGTCACAAACTCACATCTATCCAACTAAAATATATATATATATATATATATATATATATATATATATATATATATAATTTTTTATATATATTATTTATATATTACATATGCGCGGTACTTATTGGAAAGCGTTCAATATCAGTGATACAGCTAACATATTTAGTTGGATTGATGTGATTTCGTGACCCTGGGTTTCATGCTCTCAGCGATCGTCAGGCAAAGTGTTAATTTTTGAAATTTTGGATTTATTTATGTTTGCGTATATGGGTGTTTTTATCGTAGTGGAAGGAAAAATTGTCGTTGGAACGCCACTCAAACATACATACACACACGTTCACTCATTAACGTACGCAGACATGCATACACACACGTTCACTAATTGGAGCTCACACATATATGAATATATGAACAATGTGGGGCTGGGTGTATATGCGCACTCATGTACTGGTGCGTACATAGGTACGCAATTGGTCGCTGTATTCAATGTTGGACTGTATAACGAAGTGGCAGTGTCAAAGGACAGAGCGTTCGTCTGTTTTGTTCGCGGAATCATGTTTTCTCGCACACACACATATACGTATGCACACGTGTTCACACACCTTCTATCCTCTGTTTTTTTTTGTCTGACGATTACAGAGGCGTGAAACTCAGGGTCACAAACTCACATCAATCCAACTATTTATATATATATGCCCATTTACAATTTGCCCATAAATGGGTCCCAAACAGGTGCTACTACCCTGGGTAAGGGTGGCTCTGGAAACACCAGCAATTAAGAGTTGGTTCCACGCTCCTGAAGAGCTCCTGATCAGAAGTTTTGTTTTATCGTGTTACCCGGGACGCGGATGCAGTTTATCGTCATACCCAGGACGCGGATGCTGTTTATCGTCATACCCAGGACGCGGATGCTGTTTATCGTCATACGAAGGACGTGGATGCTGTTTATCGTCATACCCAGGACGCGGATGCAGTTTATCGTTATACCTAGGACGCGGATGCAGTTTATCGTCATACCCAGGACGCGGATGCTGTTTATTGTCATACCCAGGACGTAGATGCAGTTTATAGTCATACCCAGGACGCGGATGTAGTTTATCGTTATACCCAGGACGCGGATGCTGTTTATTGTCATACCCAGGACGTAGATGCAGTTTATAGTCATACCCAGGACGCGTATGCTGTTTATCGTCATACCCAGGACGCGGATGCAGTTTATGGTCATACGAAGGACGCGGATGCTGTTTATCGTCATACCCAGGACGCGGATGGAGTTTATCGTCAAACCCAGGACATGGATGCTGTTTAACGTCATACCCAGGACGCGGATGCAGTTTATCGTCATACGAAGGACGCGGATGCTGTTTATCGTCATACCCAGGACGCGGATGGAGTTTATCGTCAAACCCAGGACATGGATGCTGTTTAACGTCATACCCAGGACGCGGATGCAGTTTATCGTCATACGAAGGACGCGGATGCTGTTTATCGTCATACCCAGGACGCGGATGCTGTTTATCGTCATACCCAGACGCGGATGCAGTTTATCATCATAGCCAGGATGGGCTTGAGGTTTGGTTTGAGCTTAAGTCCTAATAGGCGTTCAGGGTACGATTCTTCTCTGAGAGAATAACATCGATAGATCAAAATTCAGGGTCTGTTTGGTGATGATGGGGCATTATTGTTTTTGGTCTTCGTGGTATGGATTGTAACCAGCCAGTTTTTCCCCGCTGAGGGTCAGAGGAGTAATCAACTGCCAAGATGTGGTTATCTAGAGTTTTGGAGATGCTCTCTTTGTACATATCAGCATAGATATTCCCAAAAGATCTGTGTGTACACTTAGGCAGATCATTTATGTAAAATAGAAAAGAGACTTTACATTAAGAAGTGAATCTTGGAGGACGACAGCCTTGATCAATTGGTCCCTTGAGGACTGGCTGTTGACAAATCCATTCAGGGACCTACCCGTTAATAAGGTCTTGTTAATTGAGAAAGACCTTTCCAGTGAATTCATTCCTTACAGAGTTAGTGCAGTAACCATCAATACCACGCTTTGTCAAAGGTGCTTGGAATATCTAATGCGATATTCATTGAGACTGACAGTGAAAGAAACTGAGAAAATATCATTGATCCGATGGCAAAACAATGCAGGACCATTGAAAGAAACTGAAGACGATGACTGACGTTGCATTTAAATTCTTGAAGATGGTAGTTGACAGGAAAGCAAGATTCCGGAAGAGAATTCCACCGATGCAAGAGAAGAAACTCTTAGCATAGAACTTACGGTTAAATACGATCAGAATATCTCATACTTAAATGGATAGTCATAAAATTAGATAGAGTGTAAACTAACATATATATATATATATATATATATATATATGTGTGTGTGTGTGTGTGTGTGTGTGTGTGTGTGTGTGTGTGTGTGTCCCATACATATATATATATATATATATAAAACATATATATATATATATATATATATATATATATATATATATACCTAAGTATGGGATTGGTGTATACGGAATAAATTCCAATAACCTACAAATACTATTCTTAAAAGACTGCTCAATATAGAGTAAAGCAAATATAATTATTTATTTGAAAATTATAACATAAATATGTTATAAAATCACTACAAAAATAGCCATTTTGTTTCAACATTTATGTTGTCTTGTCATGTTGAATGTAAGAAGACACCAGAAGTGTTGAAACAAAATGGCTATTTTTGTAGTGATTTTATAATATATTAATGTTATAATTTTCGAATATATATATATATATATATATATATGGTATATTTATAGATCTATTATATAGTTTACATATATTAAAAAATGAAAGAAGCATAATTTGTTTGTTCAATAAAAAATAATCAATTGATGATCCTTTAATTATATTTTTACCACATTTACCTTTTGCCTCATCAAAAGTAAATTTCCTTTAAATACTTGAAAAAATTACATTAAATGATCATCAACTGATTATTTCTTATTGAACAAACAAATTACTTTTTACTTTCATTTTTTTAATATATGTAAATTATATTGCTTTCATTTTTTAATATATTTTATATATATATATATATATATATATATATATATATATATATATATATATATATATATATATATATATATATATATATATATATATATATATATTAATACATATGTATACACGCTACAGTTCAAAAGTTTAAAGCGACACGCTGAATTACCATGAGATAAACTTTACAGAAAGTGGGAAATATGCAAAAGAGCTCTAAGAATCATTGAAAATAGAATGGAATCAATTATCACAATGATACGCTGAGAAACCTTTGCAAACAACACCAGAAGGATATGTTAATCATAAAATTTAATCATAAAATTTAATCATAAAATTTAATTATAAAATGCCTTTTTCTTTTTGTCATAATAAAATGTCTAAGAAATAATGTCTCATTTTTTTAACCATGTATAATAATTTTCTCTTATTTACAGGACAAGACATCTACCTGTTGAGGCCATTTTAAAAAAATTACCTTTGAACTCTAGCGTATGTATATATATATATATATATATATATATATTGATAAAAAATGAGACTCATTAAGAAATCCGGCCCAAACCAATCAATGGAAGGACACAAGTGAGTGCATTTCTTGGTTCCACAAAATAAAAAATAAAAACAGATATATATTTATAAAATACGATGTTAAACTTTCATTAATCTATATCTGAAAAAAGGGCTGCTAGAGGCCTTGTTCTTAGCCAAAGGCTTTGTAAATATAACACCAGGTCATAAGGAAATAAACTTACATTGCCGCAAATCTATTTTATTCCATAATGGAGTAACTTGGGTTAAAATATCAAAAAAAGACGGGTTTTATGTACCAGAAGGTTCGGTTGATGGAGCTGACATTTTGGGCTGAATTGGTATACGTATATTATATAACACTAACCAGATTGTTTATATAAACAATCTCTAGGGATGACGATCTGATGATAGCGCCAAATAACAGAAGAAATGACACTATTAAAAAACCGCTTTTCAAACACTTCAAAAGACTCGGTTTTGAAATACATGTCGAAATGAAAAAAAAAGTGATTAACTATCTGAACATAGAATTAAGTTTTCAAGCTGGTAGTGTCTCCACATACATGAAGCCGAACGCAAAATTAAAATATGGGAATACTCCCCTGCGAACTTAATAAAGCACATTCCTAAAGAAATGTGGCACCTTGCATTATTAGAAATATTCATAGAAATATGATTTAATTTTTTTTTTTTTTTTTTACTCGGTTTATTAAACAGGTTGTTGATTTTTTTTTAAACGGAAAATAATTGAGTTGAAAATAATTCACTAAAGTTGTACTTAGACGATCCTAAGGAAAGAAGAAGGAAGGGGAAAGAGAGGAAGAGAGAAATAACAAAAAGCGGTCATTAACAAAAACACGTATCAGAAAGGTAATTAGGCCAACATCTTGGCCGATTTTCGAAAGAACAATGGGATTTGTTATTTAGAAGGAAAGTCAATGGTGGAGGTAGGAGTCAGAAAGATATCTTAGATAGCATGTTGACCGAATTTTTTAAAGACAATTGGAAGAATAGAATTAGAAATAATAAAAAGAAAGAAAGGGAAAAGACATGATATCAAAACGGGCCGCTTGATGAAAACCAGATATCGGTCAAAGCATCTAGCCTACTTTTGCGTAGAAAGACACCTTATCAATTTGGATAAAGGGAAATTTTTGGGAACAATGAAAACGAAATCTTAATCAGAGAAAAAGTGTCTTTGGGTTGAGGGGAGGACCGGTGGAATTGTATACAGATTCTGACCTGTTAAAAATTAGAACCCCCACATTGACGAGTGAAAGATATTTTCAATGTAGATAATTAAGATTTTCTGACTGTCGGGTCTGACCAAAAACAAGAGGTGAAAAAAACGATTGTCTCAGTTCACAGATAGCGCCAATATTCTTCCCTGAAGTCACATCTAATTAGCGGCAGGCTGTGTTGACAAAAACCCAGGTGAAAAAAAAGCTAAGATTATCATTTTTCGTACGTGCGAAAAAGGCCAAATTAGATTTTGTTTTTTTTAGAACAAGAACGATATAAGCCCGCCCCGATTGATTGCAGGAAAACGCCCAACCAGAGTCTCATTAGCCGAAAACGGTCACGTGGCTGCGGAAAAGAAAAGAAAGAAATGCTCGATCAGGAACCATTGGTCGAAAGCGGTCAATTGGTGCAGTGACCGAGGGATTTCAACCCTGAGAAGACCACGATCGACCGCCGTTGCTGAAAATTCAGACAGAACTCAGAACGACCCGGGACCAAAGGAAAAGAAAGAACAGAATCGTCTGTAAGGTAGGACACCTTGTTTTGTTTCCCAACCTCGATTGTTGCTGTATAGACTGTCTTTTCTGTAGACATGTCAGATTATGATTCGGATAGAGGCAGTGGGGGGGTGAAGAAGAAGTAGGGCGGGGGGGTTGTCAGTGGATTTAAGGAAGCTGTTGGGTGGACCGAGGGTCCCAGTATTTGATGGCAGCGGGAAGGAGTTTAAAACTGGCTGGCAATCCTCGAGAAGAGCCGAACCATCTACGAGCTCTCGGACCAAGAAACCCTGTATTTGGCATACGATGCCACAAAGGGAAAAGCGTCTGAGTTCGTGAGGGGCTCTTGGAGAACCAACCCCGCTTGGCTTGGGAAGAAATAAAAGACTACTGACCAAAGAATTCGCCGACGAAGGTACGGCCATAGAGGCCATGAGGGCCCTTTTAAAACTAATACAGCTGCGGGATGAAACCCCGGGAGAATTGGGGGCCCGAGCGGGGAAGTTATCGTCATTGGCATTCCCCGAAGTGGTCAGGGATAATGCGGTTATGCAGGCTCAACTGGCGGACCTGTATGTAGAGGCGCTGAGCGACGAGCGTGTTCGTCACGACGTATTGAAAGAAGGACCGCTCAGACTGTCGGCAGCGATAGAGCTGGCCAGGGAGAGCCAGGGGGTGGGATAAAGTGAAGAGGTGGGAAGAAGCAGATACCAAGTCAGGAGGCTGGAAGAAGGGGGTAGGCGGAAGAACCCCCGTGTGGAATCAGAGGGTTAAGGAAGAGGTGGATCGGGCAGAATTATGGGAGGAGGACCCCAATAGAAGGGCATGGTCGACCAGGCATGGCTTTTATAAGCCCACGCCGGGTCAATACGGGCTGGTCTGCTGGACCTGTGGGTACGAGGATCACAGGGCGGCGGAATGTCCGACGAAGTGGGGTTGCCCCAGACTTCAATCAGGACAGATGCACCAGGTGTGGTAAGAAAGGACACCTGGCCAAGTGGTGCGGGCTGAGGAAGGGTGCCCCACCGATATTAACAAAGAAGGCTGAGCCCAAGAGACCGGCCCAGGGGAAAAGCCAAAGGGCCACCCCAGAATTAAGAGGAGGGTGGCCCAGTTAAAAAGGAGAGAAATAAAAACTTGGACCAGTGGGTGGGCGAACCGCTTGAATAGAGGACGGGTTCCCCTGAGGATAGACACAAGGCCAACCCAGTTAAAAAGGGAAAGAGCAAAATGTTGGACATGTGGTCGGGCGGGCCACTTTGCGGCAAGCTGTCCAGCAAGAAGGTGCTGGTTTTGCAGGAGGCCAGGACACCTGAAAAGAAACTGTATTTTTAAAACGGCCATGGGAGACCGGGAGAGGTCCGGGGGGGTCGCCCAGGTGCAGGGGGGCGCAGAACTCCACCTCATGAAAAAAAAATGAAGGTGATTTATTACTACTGGCGCCTATGGCTGGGTTAACCCAAAGGTGGGGGACCCAGGAAGAAGAAAGCTCAAGTGTTCTCTTTCGCTAACGCAAGAGAGAGAACTATCCTGTAGAGCAGAGATAGGTGGTAGAGAGATGAGGGCTTTGGTGGACACAGGAGCATCTGTGTCATTGATGAGAGAGGAAACATACAGGCGGGGTGAAACGGAAGAGAAGGTTACGGGAAGAGGACATAGAGATCACGCCAAGCAGATGGGGCCCCCCTGGAGATAAAAAGGGATGGTGAGGCTCCCTGGTGAGGATTGGGAGGGTGAAGAGCACCCAAAATTTTTACGTAACCCCCGACCTGTGTACGGAGGCAATCTTGGGAGAAGATTGGCCCGGAGCCAGAGGGCCCAGATTGTGTTTAATCCTACTGTGTTGGTGGTGAACGGCGAGAGAACGCCATTGGGATGCCCACCAGAGGAAGAGATAACCATAGTGGTGGAGGAAGATGTAAAGTTACCTCCAGGACCGCAGTGTCGGGAAAGGGTAGGCTAATGTCAAAAAAAAAGGTACGGAGAGGACCTCTGCAGTTGGTCCCTGTAGAAGGAAAGGGCCTAGAAGATAGCGAGGTAACCCTGTGCGAAACGGTAGTGGAGGCAGCCGAGTTGGTGCCCATAATGATGGTGAACCAGGCCCAAAAGACTATAAAGGTTAGGAGAGGGGAGAAGATAGGGGAGAAAGCTTCCCCACGAACTCTGAATCGGGTGAGATTCGAGGAGGAACGAAGGAAGCTAGTAAAGCAAACAAAAGGAATCTTAGATGAGGATATATTAGCACCGGATCAATTTAGAACCAGAGTGGGGGGTCTGTTAAGGAACAATCGAGATGTGGTGGCCCAGTCAGACAAGGAGCTAGGTCAGACCCACACAGTCGAAATGAAAATCGACACCGGAGGCCACCCCCCTGTGAAATTAAAACCCTACCGAACACCTATACATAAAAGACCCCTTGTAGAAGAGGCAGTAGAGGAAATGTTGGAAGCTGGGATGATCGAAAGAACGATCTCTCCTTGGAGCTTCCCAATAGTAATAGTAGGTAAGAAAGATGGCGGCCACCGTTTCTGTGTGGATTTTAGAAAGCTGAATTCTATTTCGAAGCCGTTGGCGGTGCCATTGCCATTGATAGACGACATTTTGGCATTATTAGGGAAGGCAAAGTACTTCTCTACGTTGGACTTGAGGTCCGGGTATTGGCAGGTAGCCCTGGATGAGGCTGATAAGGAGAAGGCCGCATTCGCGTGTCACCTGGGACTGTTTCAGTTCAGAGTGATGCCATTCGGTTTAGCTAATGCCCCGGGAGTCTTCCAACAGCTAATGTCAATAGTGTTAGGAGGATACGAGAGCTTTGCCATGGCGTATTTAGACGATATCTTGATATTTTCGGAGACAGTGGAACAACACTTTTTCATTTAAGACAGGTGTTGGGAAGGTTGAGGAAACACGGATTAAAATTGAAATTGTCAAAGTGTCAGTTTCTGAGGGAAGAAACTAGGTATTTAGGCTTCGTCATAAACGGAGACGGTATTAAACCCGACATGGATAAGGTAAAGGTCATAAGGAAATGCCAGAGCCTAAGACAGTGAGGCAGGTAAGAGGTTTTATAGGAGCTATAGGCTACTACCGGCGCTTCGTCCCGGCATTTTCAAGAATTGCCATACCGCTAGTGGCCCTGACGAAGAAATACACTAGGTTCAAGTGGACAGAGGACTGTCAACGAGCATTTGATTCGCTAAAGGAACAGTTGACAACCTGTCCCACTGCTGACGTACCCAGACCTCAGCAAGCCCATGATATTATACACGGATGCCAGTGAGCAGTGTGTAGGAGCAGTACTTACCCAGCCGTGTCCTGATAAGGAAGGACCAGTGCCAGGCATACCAGAGGAAGTACCGATATACTTCCTCTCCCATAAGCTCTCAGAGACACAACAGAGGTGGCCAGTAATAGAGAGGGAAGCATATGCTATCATGTATGCTCTCCAAAAACTGGACTACTATTTAAATGGTGCGGTCTTCACTATAAAGACAGACCACAAGCCTCTGCAGTACCTATTGCAGGCAGAGGACAAATAATAAGAAAATTCAACAGTGGGCACTTGTTAAGTGGCTACCACTGTAAGATAGAGTATTTGGCAGGAAAAGAAAACACGTGCGCAGATTTACTCTCAAGAATACCGAAGCAACTGGAAGAAAGATCTGTAAAGGTAGAACAGGGAGTAGATGATAAAGCCTATAGAATAGGAGTAATTAACTCTAATAAGCTAAAAGA
This sequence comes from Acanthosepion pharaonis, assembly GCA_903632075.3. Classification (NCBI taxonomy): domain Eukaryota; kingdom Metazoa; phylum Mollusca; class Cephalopoda; order Sepiida; family Sepiidae; genus Acanthosepion; species Acanthosepion pharaonis. The sequence continues at coordinate 307,842 of CAHIKZ030005478.1, forward strand.
TCGCCCTATATTAGAATCGGACGAAGAAGGGGACGCCCAGATAATAACCGATCCCTACTGGACAGAAGGAATTGAAAAGGAGCAAGCAGACAGTGAAATAGCTGCTCTGAGAGAGAAGGTAAAGGCAGGAGAGACCACCAAGTATGCCATAATAGAGGAAAGGCTGTATTATCTCTCAGGAAGGGATGAAGAAGTCAAGCCCAAATTGTATGTGCCCAAAAGTTTAAGACCTGAGATATTGAACAGTGCCACGAAATGTTAGGGTCACATGGGAATTGATAGGACATGTGATCTCATAGGAAGAAAGTACTTTTGGCCCAAACTGTACGGGAGAAGTCACTATTATGTTCGGAGTTGTGTAGTGTGCCAGTCGCAGAGCAGAAGGCAGGAAATGGCACCCTTGGAGGAGACAGACGTACCAAACTTCCCCTTCGAGAAAGTGAGTATGGATGTATCGACCATATGGGGAAACTGCACAAGGAAACAACTATATAGTGAGTTTTGTCGATTGGCTAACAAATTGGCCTGAAGCATTTGCAGTACCAGACAAGAAGGCCAGAACTGTGGCCGGGTTGATAATAAGTGAAATCTTCCCTAGGTATGGTGCCCCTGTGCAATTGGTAACAGATAATGGCACGGAGAATGTGAACAGCATCATGAGAGAAGTTTTAACAGGTTTGAATGTAGAGCACATAAAAACATCCCCATATCACCCCCAGGAAATGCTAAAGTGGAAAGGTTTCATAGAACCTTGGGAGATGTATTGGCCAAGTTGGTCAGAGAAAACATTGGAAATTGGGACTTGTATTTGACGCAGGCTCTGGCGGCCGTGAGGTTTACGATAAACGAAACCTCCAGATTTTCTCCTTATTTTTTGTTGTTTGGCAGAGATGTGGTCCTGCCTGTAGATAGCCTACTGAAGCCCCGAAGAAGGTATATGGGAGAAGATCATCATCAACTATTGCTGGAACAGCAACATAAGATATTCGTACAGGCCAGAAGAAGAATAAAGAGGGCCCAGAAGAAAAGAAATGAGAGGGTGAATGCTGAAAGAAAGGTGGTAGAATTGAAGGTTGGAGACCCTGTCTACTATAAAATCCACCAGAGAGAAGGAAAACTGGACCAGAGATGGGAACCGTACTACCGGATAGTGGAGCAGACGGGCCCAGTATCATATGTAATATGGGATCAAGGGGCAGGACGAGCGAGGAGGGTTCATGCCAATGATCTGAAGAAGGCTGAAATAGCTAACCTGGAAATGAGCGAGCCGAGGCCTAAGAAGACAAGGAAAAGGAAGGTAACTCTGGTTGAACCGGAAGGAATGGAGACGGAGGAAGACTCCGAAGAAGATGAGGAGATAGGTCGACTTGACCAGATAAACGAAGCAGTCCGAGTGACAGAGTTGGAACCCTCAGCGGGGATTAGCGATGTTCAGTCGTCGACTGAGTCAGTGCAGAGAAGACCCCGTGAGACGAAGAGGTCCAATCAAGCAGTCGAAGGCTCTAAAAAGAGACACCCTGAACAGGACGAAGGACCCAACGAGTGGGAGGAGGAGGATTGAATACCCCTTTCCCAGCTTAGGGAAAGGATAAGGAACAGGAGAAGTTTAGACATAGATTCGAGAGGTATTGAAGACATTCAAGGCGAAGACTCTAAACAGAAAGAAGAATCAGGGGATGAAGAAGAGGACAAAAACCTCCTGGACGGGAGTTAAACACAGAAGGAAGGGGTGGAGGTTGAGCAGGAATCACCTCGGAAGATGAGATCAGGGAGAAGAACCCCAAATCTCAGTAGAACAAAAGGGCTGTGCAGAATAGAAGCATTTAGTGTCAACAGATAACGACACTGGCTCATCCAAGATCCTATTGGCTGACTATGGTAGATGTGAGTGGAGGGGATGGAGATGCGGGCTGCACCTCACGAGGAACGGAAGATCATTGGCATTATTGATTGGCCACCAGTGGTGTCATGAAGTACGACCTTTAGAGTGAGCGCCACGCACACCTGACCGGACCATTCTGTCTGCTAGAGGTTAGTTAGGGGAGGGAAGAGCCGAACTTAGAAAAAAAGTTATGAAATGATTGAGTGATGAGTCGAGCGAGACTAAGTAGTTGTGAAGAATAACAACAAGAGAATTTGTTACCTTTCAGGAATGATAGCTAGGTACAAGGTGGAAGCAGACTACATAGCATTAAATTCGGGGAGAACGAAATTCATGTTGCTATCAGCTGAAGAAGCTAGAAGGTGCAGAGATGATACCCTGGGGACTTGTACCTCGTTGAGCCCTATCTATAAAACTGGTAACCGCAGACTGTGCATACTAGAATTGTTTGAAGGGAAGGGGGAAGGAATCAAAAGAATCTGCCAAGTAGAGGTATTAACAAACTCGGCATTACCACAAGCTATCAGTGTTTCAGACGGGGTGTGGGCAGTAGCCACACAGAAACATATCAGCCTGTCTAGGGTATGTGGGGGAGAGTCCACAAGGACATTAAGAATAAGGCCACCGTTATCCCTGGTGTCGCTACCCATGGGATGTTCGGCGGTTGGGGTGTCCATCTCCTTGCCCCCCTATTACCAGATGGAAGAAAGGTATGAAGAAAAGATTCACTCATAGAGATGATTGGTAGAGGTTTAGTCAATTGTACAGAATTATGGGAGCCGATAGTGAAGAGATTCTCTAATGTCACCTTAAATAAGATGCCAGTATTAATGAAGCCAATAGAAAAGATCGATATGGATCACTTAAGGGATGAGTTAATGCGTTGGGAGACGAAGGTGTAGCTTGGGAAGACGATGAGCAGATCGCGATAAGTTGGTCAATAGTGATGGGTACATTCCTAGTTATAGCCATCGGGGGGGTGTAATAATATGGAAGATTAAGAGTAAGAGAAGATTGGCGAACGACAGTCTAGTGAGCATACAGCAACTCGAGAGGGAGATGCCGAGCAGTGTTCCTTACTCAGACAGGACTGGCGAAGAAATTGCTGAAAGACCAATGGAGGAGGCTGGCGGAGACCACCACGTGCGGCGGAAAAACCTCCCACGGCAGAGAGGAAAACATTGACCAAGAAGAACAAACCCTAGTGAACACATCTGCACCTACAAACACACGCACACATTACCTTGCATGTAAAACAAAAAGAAAATGAAAAGAACATTTCATTGCATGTAGAACAGAAGAAAATGAAAAGAACATTTCATTGCATGTAGAACAGAATAAAATGAAAAGAACATTACATTGCATGTAGAACAAAAGAAAATGAAAAGAACATTTCATTGCATGTAGAACAAAAAAGAAAATGAAAAGAACATTTCATTGCATGTAGAACAAAAGAAAATGGAAAGAACATTACCCTTGCATGTTAGAAAGTAGAATAGAATTGCATGAGACAAATGCATGGTGCATGTTAAATGATGTAATTGGGTTTAGGTGTCATTTACGGGTAAATGACAAATCGGTTAGGGGAGGATTGTGGCACCTTGCATTATTAGAAATATTCATAGAAATATGATTTAATTTTTTTTTTTTTTTACTCGGTTTATTAAACAGGTTGTTGATTTTTTTTTAAACGGAAAATAATTGAGTTGAAAATAATTCACTAAAGTTGTACTTAGACGATCCTAAGGAAAGAAGAAGGAAGGGGAAAGAGAGGAAGAGAGAAATAACAAAAAGCGGTCATTAACAAAAACACGTATCAGAAAGGTAATTAGGCCAACATCTTGGCCGATTTTCGAAAGAACAATGGGATTTGTTATTTAGAAGGGAAAGTCAATGGTGGAGGTAGGAGTCAGAAAGATATCTTAGCTAGCATGTTGACCGAATTTTTAAAGACAATTGGAAGAATAGAATTAGAAATAATAAAAAAAGAAAGAAAGGAAAAGACATGATATCAAAACGGGCCGCTTGATGAAAACCAGATATCGGTCAAAGCATCTAGCCTACTTTTGCGTAGAAAGACACCTTATCAATTTGGATAAAGGGAAATTTTGGGAACAATGAAAACGAAATCTTAATCAGAGAAAAAGTGTCTTTGGGTTGAGGGGAGTGACCGGTGGAATTGTATACAGATTCTGACCTGTTAAAAAATTAGAACCCCCACATTGACGAGTGAAAGATATTTTCAATGTAGATAATTAAGATTTTCTGACTGTCGGGTCTGACCAAAAACAAGAGGTGAAAAAAAACGATTGTCTCAGTTCACAGATAGCGCCAATATTCTTCCCTGAAGTCACATCTAATTAGCGGCAGGCTGTGTTGACAAAACCCAGGTGAGAAAAAGCTAAGATTATCATTTTCGTACGTGCGAAAAGGCCAAATTAGATTTTTTTTTTTAGAACAAGAACGATATAAGCCCGCCCCTGATTGATTGCAGGAAAACGCCCAACCAGAGTCTCATTAGCCGAAAACGGTCACGTGGCTGCGGAAAAGAAAAGAAAGAAATGCTCGATCAGGAACCATTGGTCGAAAGCGGTCACCTGACATACGCGCCTCCCCACAAAAATCACTATGAGGAAGTAGGGGTGAAAATAATAGCGATAATGAGAAGACAGAAATAATGCGACTTTTGAAATTATCGAGAAAACCCTGACGCCGACAGACCCACCCCGGTTTGCTGCGGCGTCAATAAAAGCAGGACCCCAGTCGACAGAAATCAGTTGGAGTGGAGTTGCAGCTGGACCGCAAAAGGGGATAGAGCCTGAACGCGGGCATCGGGCCCGATTCACCTGCCCCTTTGCGGGCAAAAAGAATCCTCAGACAAGAAATCCTCCCAGCCCAAGTCGAAGACAGAAGAGTTCAGCCCCGGACGGCAGCGAGAAGAGATCACCCGGACGACAGAGAGTTGCGGCTGAGTTGCGGCAAGAGATCCTTCCAGCCCAAGTCGAAGACAAGAGAACTTCCAGCCTAAGTCGACGAAGAAGAAGAAATACAACTCAAGTCGAAGAGAAGAATCAACTGCGAATGATCGATAGAAATTAGCCCCAGTGTCGAACCAAACCACACTCCGACATACACAATTCTAAAGAGTAGGCAATTCGAAATCTTTAGGTTGTGTGATAGAAGCTTTGTGCCATAGTCCACAGAGCGGGTCGGGAATTGAGAACAATTTTCTTTATGTAACGGACATTAGATATAAAAGGTTGTCACCCTTTTTTTATCAGTAATTTTTGTCTCGTGAGTTTTTTTTTTTTTACTTGTGTTTTGCCACCCCCGTCGGACTCAACTTGTATCGGCCCCAATCCCTGCTGGTCCCGTCTGTCTAAGATCTAAACACAACGTGGGTAGACAGACCGGAGATCAGTACAGTTGCTTCAGTAACCAGGTATTGGAAGCGAGTTGGGAAAGGCGAGGCTGGTGATCATCCAACCAAGGGGTTGGAGCGGCACGCTTGGAACCAGGAGGAGCGACCAGGAGGAGCGACGTCACAGTTGGCGCCGTAACCAAGGGATTCGACCCTGGGCCAGGTGTGTAACCGTCACAGAAATAGTCTCTAGTTTATCCAGGATCTCTTCTAGTAGAATAATTTTTGAGGATAAAAAGAAAGCCTGTGTAACGTACTTAAAGGTAGAATCTCACAAAACCAAATTAGAATTTAAACCTGAAATTAAACAATATATGAAGAATAATTCGAGGAAAAGAAAAAAACATATTTGGTTTGACTCCCCGTTTAATTTAAAGGTAACATATAAAATAGGTAAATTATTTTTCAAGTTACTTACTAAATACTTCCAAAAACATTCAAAATTACATAAGATATTCAATAAAAACAAAGTTAAATCAAGCTACAACTGCACTAGTAATTTAGAAACAATAATTAATAGACAAAACACCAGAAATCTCAAAATTAACACGCAATAGAATATTGTTAACACTAGTAGTTTATGCAACTGTAGAAATAAGAATATATGTCCGTTAAATGGAGCTTGTAAAACAGAAGCTGTTCTCGTTCTACGTGCCATGTCTAATGGATGTCACTTATCAGTTATCTCCTGTTAATTCACCTCTCCAAGTTCTCCACTGCCTTAACCAGGTCTTTGTGTCTTGTCACTCGATCTAACCAAAGCCTTTTGTCCACTGTTTCATGTGTCCTTAAGGCTGGTTAAGGCAGTGGAAAACTTGGAGAGGTGAATTAACAGGAAATAACTGATAACTGACATCCATTAGACATGGCACGTGGAATTAGAACAGTCTACCCCAGCGAGAGAAATAAAGGGTTCAGTTCGACATTCAAACCAGCTGAAGAAGGCTGGAGCGTACAACGGCCGAAACGTTGTGATAAATATGGCAACAACGATGAGGACAATAGTCCGAATAATGTAAATAGTGTACTAAATAACTCATTTGAGATATATAGACAAATTCTTTCTGGAGACCATAATAAAATTGAAAACAATATAAGAAAACTACTTTTTCCAGATATCTCCGGAAACATTTGCGCAAAAGTTCTGTTTATCTCTTTTCTGATAAGTGCGAAATATTTGGGAAGATGATTTTATTCTGAAATATCTTTCATCTTCAAAAAGAATTCCCTTAATCTTTGTCCTTTGAATAGAAATACTTTTCCTTCTCCCATGTTGGTTCTTTTCCAGTTTACTGCTTTATTTCCTGCTTATTTTATCTCGCAAGAAGCAATCTTTTGTTCACATTTGGTGGACATCTCTCTGCGTCATATTTTTCCCATCGTCTCTTTTCGTACTGACGAATAAAAAGAAATCGTTTAAATACAAGAAATGAATTGAGACCTTAACTATATGTTTTAGTATCAATTGTAAATATTACAAAGAAATCGAAAAAAAATATATAAAGTTTCGAATTTCTCCCAAGTTTATTCTCTGCTCCTTATTCTCCGCTAAGACATATCACCAATTCTCTCTTATTTGTCTTCTTTCATTACTTAGTCTTTCTTGAACAATATCCGGAGCTTGGCACGAAGTAGAAACTAAAAATATAAAAAATATATATATATATATATATATATATATATATATATATACTATTTTTTTATATTTTTAGTTTATATATATATATATATATATATATATATATATATATATATATAGAGAGAGAGAGAGAGAGAGAGAGAGAGAGAGAGAGCTCTATTAGGAGCGATGGTAGAGTAGTGAATTGAGGAATCTGAGAGCCGAGTTCGAATTCCAATCGAGTACATTGAATTCACTTACGTACTAATACCCTTTGAATAGTTATGCATCTATCTTTTTTCCCATCAACTATGGGTAAATAGCAGGACAGACTAGGTTCTATAGCCTTGGGTAGCAACCAGTCTAGCAGAAAGCAAATTCTGAATTCAAAACTATATCTAGCCCTGGCGAGACACATACTATGCAGCTAAGGAAAGGATCGGTCGCATTGACTCGATGATCACGACTTAGGTGGATTCCTTAACAGACTGGGTTCTATAGCCTTGGATGGTAGCCGGTCTAGGAGAAGGGGAACTCTGATTTCAAAACTGTATGTAGCCCCGGTTATGCAGCTAAGGAGAAGGATCGTTTGAATTGACTTGATGATCCCGTACGGTCGATTCCTTTTTAGGTTTGCCTGGTAAAAGGTCAGCGATACTCGACACCCAGTGAGGATCGAAGACACTATACAATATTAAGGAGTATTTCGCATCCTTCGTCGTTGATCACAAGTTCAGGGCACAATATTTTCAGCATCCTTCTGTAGAAGCATATTGGTCTTACCTCAAGTCACTTCTTTATCTGTGAATATAGGTGGACCCATATTACACACACCCTTGTGCAAATTAATTGAAACAAAACGAATAATTCCGGTATTATTTACATTTTCGTATTTTTCCAATGAAACATGACCCAGTGCACATGTTAATACTTCATATGTCCATTCTACGAAGTAGTTCCTAGCAGATTGACCACAAATTATCGATTGGATTTAAATCAGGAGAGTTTCCGGGCCAATCTATAGTACTTCGAATTGCTCACTGGTAAGGTTTGTCAGTGTGTTCGTGCGGCGTTACAATTTTCTTACGCTTCCTTGGAGTAATGTCCATCACAGACAATGGCCGTAAGACAATTAATCGACAGTCGAGACAATAGTGTCTGGGCGTGATGAAAATCTGATACAAACACGGATGACGCAAAGGCCAAACATATTTCATCATACACCCCGAAAATAGATTCATATTACTGCCCACCATTTAAAATGACTTAAATTTGAGGAAAAAATAGAAATCGATGACACCCTGTCACTCTAATGGGTCTAAATTTGACTGAAGGAGAAAGAATGAAACTAAAACGGTTGTTTCAATTAATTTGCACAAGAGTGTAAAAATTCAGTATTTGTTTTTTGTTTCGAATGAAATTTTCCTCGTTATTTTTTATACTAATGTGAACTCAATTCAAGGCCAAAGAGCCACTTTAAGTAGAGGATTACTTTGTTTTGTATAAGCGTAAGAAAAGGCAAGAAATGAGGTTCATAAGGTTCTGCAGGGAAAATCACGGTTAATCCTTGAAGACATCAAGATTGTAGCGATCGGGAAAACATCCTGTCGAGAATTCCCCAAAGCAGCAGTTGTTGTCAAGAAGTTGTCCGAATGGAACATGCTTCTTACTATAGGGCTAGGAGGAAAATGGGGATGATTCACCCTAATGTACGTATTATGGTGGGTACCAGTTATTCAGGGGAGGTCACGAGTAAGTAATGGAAAATGTCATGGAAATAGCTACAGGGCAGTGGTAAGCTAGCGATGTTTCGTCTGTGGGAAAGAGGTTGTACGTTGGAAAATAATTAATCACTCAATTCCGCTTAGACGTTTTTGAACGATAAGGAAATAGAGACAAGGAAATGGGGACAAGCAAGTCAGGACAAGCAAGTCGGGACAAGCAAGTCGGGACAAGCAAGTGAGGACAAGCAAGTGAGGACAAGCAAGTCAGGACAAGCAAGCTGGAACAAGCAAGTCAGGACAAGCAAGTTGGGACAAGCAAGTGGGGACAAGGAAGTGGGTACAAGCAAGAGAGGACAAGCAAATAGGAACAAGGAAGTGAGAACAAGCAAGTGAGGACAAGGAAGTGGGTACAAGCAAGAGAGGACAAACAAGTAGGAACAAGGAAGTGAGGACAAACAAGAAGGAACAAGGAAGTGAGGACAAGCAAGTGAGGGCAAACAAGTAGGAACAAGGAAGTGAGGACAAGCAAGTGAGGACAAACAAGTAGGAACAAGGAAGTGAGGACAAGCAAGTGAGGACAGACAAGTAGGAACAAGGAAGTGAGGACAAGCAAGTGAGGACAAACAAGTAGGAACAAGGAAGTGAGGACAAGCAAGTGAGGACAAACAAGTAGGAACAAGGAAGTGAGGACAAGCAAGTGAGGACAAACAAGTAGGAACAAGGAAGTGAGGACAAGCAAGTGAGGACAGACAAGTAGGAACAAGGAAGTGAGGACAAACAAGTGAGGACAAACAAGTAAGAACAAGGAAGTGAGGACAAGCAAGTGAGGACAAACAAGTAGGAACAAGGAAGTGAGGACAAGCAAGTGAGGACAAACAAGTAGGAACAAGGAAGTGAGGACAAACAAGTAGGAACAAGGAAGTGAGGACAAGCAAGTGAGGACAAGCAAGTAGGAACAAGGAAGTGAGGACAAACATGAAGGAACAAGGAAGTGAGGACAAACAAGTAGGAAAAATGAAGTGAGGACAAGCAAGTGAGGACAAACAAGTAGGAACAAGGAAGTGAGGACAAGCAAGTGAGGACAAACAAGTAGGAACAAGGAAGTGAGGACAAGCAAGTGAGGACAAACAAGTAGGAACAAGGAAGAGAGGACAAACAAGAAGGAACAAGGAAGTGAGGACAAGCAAGTGAGGACAAACAAGTAGGAAAAATGAAGTGAGGACAAGCAAGTGAGGACAAACAAGTAGGAACAAGGAAGTGAGGACAAGCAAGTGGGGAGAAGGAAGTGGGTGAAAGAAGCTTATTTCCAAATATTGAATACTTTCCTTAGAATTTGCAATCATGTTTCGTTATCGGCTACATCACGTTGAAACACCGGTACCCGTACGGTTGCCGAAGTTAAGCAACGTAGAATCTAGTCAGTATCAAGATGAGTGACCGCTTGGGAATACCAACAGCTGTAAAGTTGGATGTGCCGGTAATGTTATGGATAACGACTCAGTATTTTTCATCGTAACGCCGAGTTCGAATTCCAGTCGAATTCGTTATATTCATTTACATGCAATTACCCTTAGGAAAGGTATGAATCCATCACTTCTCTCCCAGCTAATTGTTAATTCGTACGATTTGCATCGGTAAATCATGATTATGTTTAAAAATTTCTTATAATCTAACAATATTTTCTGGCTTTAAATAACACTCCAAATGGTTGGTAATACATAAAAAATAGTCAGTTAATCAACGAAATTTTCTTAGTTTCTAATATTTTTCTTTAGTTTTTGCAAGACCTATTTTTTTATTCAAAAGCATTTTCGCTTTTCCGTGTCAAATACTCCATCATATACTATAAAACTTCCCGGTAAATTAAATGTAGGTATTTTTGTTTCTAACAGCTCCATTTTTAATCTCGTATCTTGTGCTGTCTCTTGCTAATGTCCATACATTTTCTCATTTTACTATTAATAATTAGTCCTTTCTTCACATTTTCCTTTATTACCTTGTCAACGAATAACTGCAGTTTTTTTTTCTTGTATATGCTATCACAGCAGTGTTATTTAATTATCTTGTATAGTTAAGATTGTGTCCGTCAATAATAGATATGAATTCTATGTTTACATGTTTGTTTTGTGTCCAGGAAAAATATTTTAATTCGAATTTCGATAAAACGTTGGATGAAATTGAGTAGTTAATGAGTTTTTTGTTTTGTTTTTCTGAGAGAAAATAAGATATTTTTTTAATCAATTAATCCAAATTGTTTGGAAACTGCATCACCGCCACCTGCTGCCTTGCAAATCGATTTTACAAAACAAATCGATTCTCAAATCCTACACATTCAAACACTGTCATATTATTCAGAATTAAGTATGGCGCATGTCCAAAATATTAAGTGTACTTTTCGAAGGCTGAGAAGGTACTTTAACCTTGGATGACAGCCAGTGGAAATAAAAGATGTGTCTTAAAATTTTGGAGAATGTCACGTGAAACCGCTCTAGTATATTTCTCTCGAAGTCAGGACAATTTAGAGATGGTAAAGAAAATTTGTCTAGAGGCAGGATCGCTTACGTCCCGATGAAACATGCTATTTAGAAAGATTGATATAAATCTTCAAGTATGGAAGAATCAAGTGAATATCAAATTCACTGGCGGTCTTCTTGCCTGGCTTCTGGACCATTAGAGTGATATGTGTGGAAACATAGGCAACCGAGTTTCTGACGTACGTGTGTCTAGGAATAAAACAATGAAACTATCTCTCTTCTGTTCATTTATGGCTCAAAGAGTAGGTTAGACAGTGTTATATAGCAGGCGACGGCCACTTATGGCACGTGTGCCACAAGTGGCACGCTAAGCAATTTCCAATGGCACACAGCCACAAATGGCATCACGAAATCAGAACCAATAACTAAAACAAAGGAAAGAAGAAATTTAGCTGTTTCACTTTTAATACAGTGAAACCTCAGTTCTCAAACATCTCACATGTCGAACAAATCGGTTTTCGAACAGAAAAATCTAGGTGAAAATACCTTGGTTAACGAACAAAATTTCGCTTATCGAACAAAATAGTCGAATCGAGTTAATCTGAACGGAATCATTTCTGAGTCGACCGCCGTGTTGAATACATTCGTCTGTTGTGCTGTGTTTTTCTTTTCCAATTTTTTTTTCTCTACATTGATTCCTATTGGAAAATAGTTTCGGTTTACGAACATTTCGGGTTACGAACGGCCTTCATTCGTGAACCGGGGTTCCACTGTATATACTAAAGTATATATACTATATATTACAATACAACATATATTGTAGAATAGTTATATTGACCTTGACTTGTATAAAAAGATTTTAAACGCCTAAGTCGGTACATAGTATAAGTTTGCCGACTCATGCTATATAGCATTAGCTACCAATCCACTATCTCTTAAAAGAAATAATGGTAAACCACGGTTAATAAAGGAAAAAGAACTATTGGGCAAAGAAATCGTATGTCTATCTTTCTGATTCTTATATAAGCTAAATCTATATCTTTTATCTAAAGTAAACCTCTCTGACTCTCGCTCAAACCAAAAGTCTGTCTCCCTTCTTCACTCTCTTACAAACCAAACGTAGGTTTAACCTTTTGACTCGTATTCTAAAGAAATCTATATCTATCTTTTAATATAACGTGCAAATCACACGTACATCTACCTTTGTGATTTTCCTATTTAAATCTCGTGCAGATCAAACCATGGTCTAACATTTTGACATTCACACAGACCAAGCTCCTGACAGCTTTATTGGAACACGTTTAAAATAAAACTAGGGTTACCTATTTGACTCAAGTGCAAACCACTCATTTTGTTTAGGTAATTCCCTCTTAAAAGACAAACCGTTTCCCTACCAAAGCTGTCTGTCTTTTTTTATTCTTGTTGGAACCAAAGCTATGCTTACCTATCTATTGGATAAGAGAGGTCTGCATTTGACAAAGTGGGAAAAAAACTAAGATGCTGAAAAAAACAATTTAAGTGTTAAGTTCTTTTGGAAAATTAGTCAACCTGTGGATATTTTATTAGCACCTTATACTCCATACTAAATACTAGAATATTCCCAATCTAATGTTCCAAGAAATAGGTTTGGTTTGGTTGGTGTTGTATTACGGTATATCAACCACAATGGGTTATTTAATGCTGACAAGTTTAGGATAGATTTGTATGAATAGAATATGTATTCTTTGCTTTAGTTTGGTTTGTTTTATTTTGATTTACGGCATATCAACCTCAATGGGTTATTTAATGCCGACAACAAGTTTAGGATAGATTTGTATGAATAGAATATGTATTCTTTGCTTTAGATTGGTTTGGTTTATTTTGTTTTACGGCATATCAACCTCAATGGGTTATTTAATGCCGACAACATGTTTAGGATAGATTTGTATGAATAGAATATGTATTCTTTGCTTGAGATTGGTTTGGTTTATTTTGGTTTACGGCATATCAACCTCAATGGGTTATTTAATGCCGACAACATGTTTAGGATAGATTTGTATGAATAGAATATATATTCTTTGGTTTATTTTGGTTTGGTTTATTTTTGTTTTACGGCATATCAACCTCAATGGGTTATTTAATGCCGACAACATGTTTAGGATAGATTTTTAGGATAGTATGAATAGAATATGTATTCTTTGGTTTATTTTGGTTTGGTTTATTTTGTTTTACGTCATTTCAACCTCAATGGGTTATTTAATGCCGACAAGATTTTTAGGATAGATTTGTATGAATAGAATATGTATTCTTTGGTTTATTTTGGTTTGGTTTATTTTGTTTTACGTCATTTCAACCTCAATGGGTTATTTAATGCCGACAACATTTTTAGGATAGATTCGTATGAATAGAATATGTATTCTTTGGTTTATTTTGGTTTGGTTTATTTTTGTTTTACGTCATTTCAACCTCAATGGGTTATTTAATGCCGACAAGATTTTTAGGATAGATTCGTATGAATAGAATATGTATTCTTTGGTTTATTTTGGTTTATTTATTTTGTTTTACGTCATTTCAACCTCAATGGGTTATTTAATGCCGACAAGATTTTTAGGATAGATTCGTATGAATAGAATATGTATTCTTTGGTTTATTTTGGTTTGATTTATTTTGGTTTACGTCATTTCAACCTCAATGGGTTATTTAATGCCGACAAGATTTTTTAGGATAGATTCGTATGAATAGAATATGTATTCTTTGGTTTATTTTGGTTTGGTTTATTTTGTTTTACGTCATTTCAACCTCAATGGGTTATTTAATGCCGACAACATTTTTAGGATAGATTTGTATGAATAGAATATGTATTCTTTGGTTTTATTTTGGTTTGGTTTATTTTTGTTTTACGGCATTTCAACCTCAATGGGTTATTTAATGCCGACAAGATTTTTAGGATAGATTCGTATGAATAGAATATGTAGAATATGTATTCTTTGGTTTATTTTGGTTTGGTTTATTTTTGTTTTACGTCATTTCAACCTCAATGGGTTATTTAATGCCGACAAGATTTTAGGGATAGATTCGTATGAATAGAATATGTATTCTTTGGTTTATTTTGGTTTGCTTTATTTTGTTTTACGGCATATCAACCTCAATGGGTTATTTAATGCCAACAACATTTTTAGGATAGATTCGTATGAATAGAATATGTATTCTTTGGTTTATTTTGGTTTGCTTTATTTTGTTTTACGGCATATCAACCTCAATGGGTTATTTAATGCCGACAAGATTTTTAGGATAGATTCGTATGAATAGAATATGTATTCTTTGGTTTTTGGTTTATTTTGTTTTACGTCATTTCAACCTCAATGGGTTATTTCAATGGGATAGATTTAATGAATAGAATAACATTCTTTTATTTTGGATAGTCATTTCAATTGGGTTATTGAATACAAATATGTATTCTTTGGTTAGAGATTGGTTTGGTTTATTTTTTTGGTTTATTTTGTTTTACGTCATTTCAACCTCAATGGGTTATTTAATGCCGACAAGATTTTTAGGATAGATTCGTATGAATAGAATATGTATTCTTTGGTTTATTTTGGTTTGGTTTATTTTGTTTTACGTCATTTCAACCTCAATGGGTTATTTAATGCCGACAAGATTTTTAGGATAGATTCGTATGAATAGAATATGTATTCTTTGGTTTATTTTGGTTTGGTTTTATTTTGTTTTACGTCATTTCAACCTCAATGGGTTATTTAATGCCGACAAGATTTTTAGGATAGATTCGTATGAATAGAATATGTATTTTCTTTGGTTTATTTTGGTTTGGTTTATTTTGGTTTTACGGCATATCAACCTCAATGGGTTATTTAATGCCGACAACATTTTTAGGATAGATTCGTATGAATAGAATATGTATTCTTTGGTTTATTTTGGTTTGGTTTATTTTGTTTTACGGCATATCAACCTCAATGGGTTATTTAATGCCGACAAGATTTTTAGGATAGATTCGTATGAATAGAATATGTATTCTTTGGTTTATTTTGGTTTGGTTTATTTTGTTTTACGTCATTTCAACCTCAATGGGTTATTTAATGCCGACAAGATTTTTAGGATAGATTCGTATGAATAGAATATGTATTCTTTGGTTTATTTTGGTTTGATTTATTTTTGTTTTACGTCATTTCAACCTCAATGGGTTATTCAACCGACAATTTTGGGATTTATTTGGTTTTATTTTGTTTTACGTCATTCAACCTCAATGGGTTATTTAATGCCGACAAGATTTTTAGGATAGATTCGTATGAATAGAATATGTATTCTTTGGTTTATTTTGGTTTGGTTTATTTTGTTTTACGTCATTTCAACCTCAATGGGTTATTTAATGCCGACAAGATTTTTAGGATAGATTTGTATGAATAGAATATGTATTCTTTTGTTTATTTTGGTTTGATTTATTTTGTTTTGGTTTGGGTTATTTTTATTTTTGGAATAGAATTTATTCGGGTTTATTTTGGTTTCAACCATTTCAACCTCAATGGGTTATTTAATGCCGACAACATTTTTAGGATAGATTCGTATGAATAGAATATGTATTCTTTGGTTTAGTTTGGTTTATTTTTTTGGTTTGGTGCCGACAAGATTTTTTTGTATGAATTTTATTCGGCATTTCAACCTCAATGGGTTATTTAATGCCGACAACATTTTTAGGATAGATTCGTATGAATAGAATATGTATTCTTTGGTTTATTTTGGTTTGGTTTATTTTTGTTTTACGTCATTTCAACCTCAATGGGTTATTTAATGCCGACAACATTTTTAGGATAGATTCGTATGAATAGAATATGTATTCTTTGGTTTATTTTGGTTTGGTTTATTTTGTTTTACGTCATTTCAACCTCAATGGGTTATTTAATGCCGACAAGATTTTTAGGATAGATTCGTATGAATAGAATATGTATTCTTTGGTTTATTTTGGTTTGGTTTTTTTGGTTTTACGTCATTTCAACCTCAATGGGTTATTTAATGCCGACAAGATTTTTAGGATAGATTTGTATGAATAGAATATGTATTCTTTGGTTTATTTTGGTTTGGTTTTATTTTTGTTTATTTTTTACGTCATATCAACCTCCTCAAATTTTTAGGGGTGAATAGAATTTAATTTTGGTTTGGTTTATTTTTTTGCTCGACAAGATTTTTAGGATAGATTCGTATGAATAGAATATGTATTCTTTGGTTTATTTTGGTTTGGTTTATTTTGTTTTGCTGATTCAATGTATTCTTTATTTTTGGTTTGGTTTATTTTGTTTTACGGCATATCAACCTCAATGGGTTATTTAATGCCGACAATGGGTTATTTTAGGATAGATTCGTATGAATAGAATATGTATTCTTTGGTTTATTTTGGTTTGGTTTATTTTGTTTTACGTCATATCAACCTCAATGGGTTATTTAATGCCGACAAGATTTTTAGGATAGATTTGTATGAATAGAATATGTATTCTTTGGTTTATTTTGGTTTGGTTTATTTTGTTTTACGTCATTTCAACCTCAATGGGTTATTTAATGCCGACAAGATTTTTTAGGATAGATTCGTATGAATAGAATATGTATTCTTTGGTTTATTTTGGTTTGGTTTATTTTGTTTTACGGTCATTTCAACCTCAATGGGTTATTTAATGCCGACAAGATTTTTAGGATAGATTCGTATGAATAGAATATGTATTCTTTGGTTTATTTTGGTTTGGTTTATTTTGTTTTACGTCATATCAACCTCAATGGGTTATTTAATGCCGACAAGATTTTTAGGATAGATTCGTATGAATAGAATATGTATTCTTTGGTTTATTTTGGTTTTGTTTATTTTGTTTTACGTCATTTCAACCTCAATGGGTTATTTATTGCCGACAAGATTTTTAGGATAGATTCGTATGAATAGAATATGTATTCTTTGGTTTATTTTGGTTTGGTTTATTTTGTTTTACGTCATTTCAACCTCAATGGGTTATTTAATGCCGACAACATTTTTTTAGGATAGATTCGTATTTTTTGAATAGAATATGTATTCTTTGGTTTATTTTGGTTTGGTTTATTTTGTTTTACGTCATTTCAACCTCAATGGGTTATTTAATGCCGACAAGATTTTTAGGATAGATTCGTATGAATAGAATATGTATTCTTTGGTTTATTTTGGTTTGGTTTATTTTGTTTTACGTCATTTCAACCTCAATGGGTTATTTAATGCCGACAAGATTTTTAGGATAGATTCGTATGAATAGAATATGTATTCTTTTGTTTATTTTGGTTTGTTTTTTTTTGTTTTACGTCATTTCAACCTCAATGGGTTATTTAATGCCGACAAGATTTTTAGGATAGATTCGTATGAATAGAATATGTATTCTTTGGTTTATTTTGGTTTGGTTTATTTTGTTTTACGTCATTTCAACCTCAATGGGTTATTTAATGCCGACAAGATTTTTAGGATAGATTCGTATGAATAGAATATGTATTCTTTGGTTTATTTTGGTTTGGTTTTATTTTGTTTTACGTCATTTCAACCTCAATGGGTTATTTAATGCCGACAAGATTTTAGGATAGGATAGATTCGTTTGGTTTGGTTTATTTTGAATAGAATATGTATTCTTTGGTTTATTTTGGTTTATTTTGGTTTGATTTATTTTGTTTTACGTCATTTCAACCTCAATGGGTTATTTAATGCCGACAAGATTTTTAGGATAGATTCGTATGAATAGAATATGTATTCTTTGGTTTATTTTGGTTTGATTTATTTTGTTTTACGTCATTTCAACCTCAATGGGTTATTTAATGCCGACAAGATTTTTAGGATAGATTTTGAATAGAATATGTATTCTTTGGTTTATTTTGGTTTGGTTTTATTTTGTTTTACGTCATTTCAACCTCAATGGGTTATTTAATGCCGACAAGATTTTTAGGATAGATTCGTATGAATGAATAGAATATGTATTCAATGGGTTATTTTTGGTTTAGATTTTGGTTTGGTTTATTTTTTGATTTATTTTTTTACGTCATTTCAACCTCAATGGGTTATTTAATGCCGACAAGATTTTTAGGATAGATTCGTATGAATAGAATATGTATTCTTTGGTTTATTTTGGTTTGGTTTATTTTGTTTTACGGCATATCAACCTCAATGGGTTATTTAATGCCGACAAGATTTTTAGGATAGATTCGTATGAATAGAATATGTATTCTTTGGTTTATTTTGGTTTGGTTTAGATTTTTCAATCAATGTTATGGGTTATTTAATGCCGACAAGATTTTAGGATAGATTCGTATGAATAGAATATGTATTCTTTGGTTTATTTTGGTTTGGTTTATTTTGTTTTACGTCATTTCAACCTCAATGGGTTATTTAATGCCGACAAGATTTTTAGGATAGATTCGTATGAATAGAATATGTATTCTTTGGTTTATTTTGGTTTGATTTATTTTGTTTTACGTCATTTCAACCTCAATGGGTTATTTAATGCCGACAAGATTTTTAGGATAGATTCGTATGAATAGAATATGTATTCTTTGGTTTATTTTGGTTTGGTTTATTTTGTTTTACGTCATTTCAACCTCAATGGGTTATTTAATGCCGACAAGATTTTTAGGATAGATTCGTATGAATAGAATATGTATTCTTTGGTTTATTTTGGTTTGGTTTATTTTGTTTTACGTCATTTCAACCTCAATGGGTTATTTAATGCCGACAAGATTTTTAGGATAGATTCGTATGAATAGAATATGTATTCTTTGGTTTATTTTGGTTTGGTTTATTTTGTTTTACGTCATTTCAACCTCAATGGGTTATTTAATGCCGACAAGATTTTTAGGATAGATTCGTATGAATAGAATATGTATTCTTTGGTTTTTGTTTGGTTTATTTATTTTGTCATTTTGGTTATTTTTTTTTTTTACGGTTATTTTGACAAACAAGATTTTAGGATAGATTCGTATATCATAGATTCAATGGGTTATTTAATGCCGACAAGATTTTTAGGATAGATTCGTATGAATAGAATATGTATTCTTTGGTTTATTTTGGTTTGGTTTATTTTGTTTTACGTCATTTCAACCTCAATGGGTTATTTAATGCCGACAAGATTTTTAGGATAGATTCGTATGAATAGAATATGTATTCTTTGGTTTTTTGGTTTGGTTTATTTTGTTTTACGTCATTTTTGGTTATTTTTATTTTTTTAGATTCGTATGAATTTTATTCTTTGGTTTATTTTGGTTTGGTCATTTCAACCTCAATTGGGTTATTTAATGCCGACAACCTCAATGGGTTATGCCGACAAGATTTTTAGGATAGATTTCGTATGAATAGAATATGTATTCTTTGGTTTATTTTGGTTTGGTTTTATTTTGTTTTACGTCATTTCAACCTCAATGGGTTATTTAATGCCGACAAGATTTTTAGGATAGATTTTGAATAGAATATGTATTCTTTGGTTTATTTTGGTTTGGTTTATTTTGTTTTACGTCATTTCAACCTCAATGGGTTATTTAATGCCGACAAGATTTTTTAGGATAGATTTTATGGATAGATTTGGTTTATTTTGGAATAGAATCAACCTCAATGTATGCCGACAAGATTTTTTAGATTTATGAATAGAATTATTCTTTGGTTTATTTTGGTTTGGTTTTTTTTTTACGTCATTTCAACCTCAATGGGTTATTTAATGCCGACAAGATTTTTAGGATAGATTCGTATGAATAGAATATGTATTCTTTGGTTTATTTTGGTTTGATTTATTTTGTTTTACGGCATATCAACCTCAATGGGTTATTTAATGCCGACAAGATTTTTAGGATAGATTCGTATGAATAGAATATGTATTCTTTGGTTTTATTTTGGTTTGATTTATTTTGTTTTACGGCATTTCAACCTCAATGGGTTATTTAATGCCGACAAGATTTTTGAATAGGATAGATTTGTTTGAATAGAATATGTATTCAAGATTTTGGTTTCGTATTGGTTTGGTTTATTTTGTTTTACGGCATATCAACCTCAATGGGTTATTTAATGCCGACAAGATTTTTAGGATAGATTCGTATGAATAGAATATGTATTCTTTGGTTTATTTTGGTTTGGTTTATTTTGTTTTACGTCATTTCAACCTCAATGGGTTATTTAATGCCGACAAGATTTTTAGGATAGATTCGTATGAATAGAATATGTATTCTTTGGTTTATTTTGGTTTGGTTTATTTTGTTTTACGTCATTTCAACCTCAATGGGTTATTTAATGCCGACAAGATTTTTAGGATAGATTCGTATGAATAGAATATGTATTCTTTGGTTTATTTTGGTTTGGTTTATTTTGTTTTACGTCATTTCAACCTCAATGGTCATTTCAACCTCAATGGGTTATTTAATGCCGACAAGATTTTTAGGATAGATTCGTATGAATAGAATATGTATTCTTTGGTTTATTTTGGTTTGGTTTATTTTTTTTACGTCATTTCAACCTCAATGGGTTATTTAATGCCGACAAGATTTTTAGGATAGATTCGTATGAATAGAATATGTATTCTTTGGTTTATTTTGGTTTGGTTTATTTTGTTTTACGTCATTTCAACCTCAATGGGTTATTTAATGCCGACAAGATTTTTAGGAGGAATATGTATTCTTTGGTTTATTTTGGTTTGATTTATTTTTGTTTTACGTCATTTCAACCTCAATTTAATGCCGACAAGATTTTTTAGGATAGATTCGTATGAATAGAATATGTATTCTTTGGTTTATTTTGGTTTGGTTTATTTTGTTTTACGTCATTTCAACCTCAATGGGTTATTTAATGCCGACAAGATTTTTAGGATAGATTCGTATGAATAGAATATGTATTCTTTGGTTTATTTTGGTTTGGTTTATTTTGTTTTACGTCATTTCAACCTCAATGGGTTATTTAATGCCGACAAGATTTTTAGGATAGATTCGTATGAATAGAATATGTATTCTTTGGTTTATTTTTGGTTTTTGGTTTATTTTATTTTTTACGTCATTTCAACCTCAATGGGTTATTTAATGCCGACAAGATTTTTAGGATAGATTCGTATGAATAGAATATGTATTCTTTGGTTTATTTTGGTTTGGTTTATTTTGTTTTACGGCATTTCAACCTCAATGGGTTATTTAATGCCGACAATTTTTTTTAGGATAGATTTCGTATGAATAGAATATGTATTCTTTGGTTTATTTTGGTTTGGTTTATTTTTTTTTACGTCATTTCAACCTCAATGGGTTATTTAATGCCGACAAGATTTTTAGGATAGATTCGTATGAATAGAATATGTATTCTTTGGTTTATTTTGGTTTGGTTTATTTTTGTTTTACGTCATTTCAACCTCAATGGGTTATTTAATGCCGACAAGATTTTTAGGATAGATTCGTATGAATAGAATATGTATTCTTTGGTTTATTTTGGTTTGGTTTATTTTGTTTTACGTCATTTCAACCTCAATGGGTTATTTAATGCCGACAAGATTTTTAGGATAGATAGATTCGTATGAATAGAATATGTATTCTTTGGTTTTTTTGGTTTGGTTTATTTTGTTTTACGGCATTTCAACCTCAATGGGTTATTTAATGCCGACAAGATTTTTAGGATAGATTCGTATGAATAGAATATGTATTCTTTGGTTTATTTTGGTTTGGTTTATTTTTGTTTTACGTCATTTCAACCTCAATGGGTTATTTAATGCCGACAAGATTTTTAGGATAGATTCGTATGAATAGAATATGTATTCTTTGGTTTGGTTTATTTTTTTGGTTTGGTTTATTTTTTTGTTTTACGTTCATTTCAACCTCAATGGGTTATTTAATGCCGACAAGATTTTAGGATAGATTTTTTAGCATTATCAACCTCAATGGGTTATTTAATGCCGACAAGATTTTTAGGATAGATTCGTATGAATAGAATATGTATTCTTTGGTTTATTTTGGTTTGGTTTATTTTGTTTTACGTCATTTCAACCTCAATGGGTTATTTAATGCCGACAAGATTTTTAGGAATAGATTCTTTGGTTTATTTTGGTTTGATTTATTTTGTTTTACGTCATTTGAATAGAATATGTATGCCGACAAGATTTTTAGGATAGATTTATGAATTTGGTTTGGTTTATTTTGGTTTGGTTTATTTTTTGTTTTACGTCATTTCAACCTCAATGGGTTATTTAATGCCGACAAGATTTTTAGGATAGATTCGTATGAATAGAATATGTATTCTTTGGTTTATTTTGGTTTGGTTTATTTTGTTTTACGTCATTATCAACCTCAATGGGTTATTTAATGCCGACAAGATTTTTAGGATAGATTCGTATGAATAGAATATGTATTCTTTGGTTTTTTTTTGGTTTGGTTTATTTTGTATTACGTCATTTCAACCTCAATGGGTTATTTAATGCCGACAAGATTTTTAGGATAGATTCGTATGAATAGAATATGTATTCTTTGGTTTATTTTGGTTTATTTATTTTGTTTTACGTCATTTCAACCTCAATGGGTTATTTAATGCCGACAATTTTTTAGGATAGATTCGTATGAATAGAATATGTATTCTTTGGTTTATTTTGGTTTGATTTATTTTGTTTTACGTCATTTCAACCTCAATAGGTTATTTAATGCCGACAAGATTTTTAGGATAGATTCGTATGAATAGAATATGTATTCTTTGGTTTGGTTTATTTTGGTTTGGTTATTTTTATTTTTAGGATTTTGTTTTATGTATTCATATTTCAACCTCAATGGGGGTTATTTTTTTAATGTATGACAACATTCTTTGGTTTATTTTGGTTTGGATAGATTTGGGTTATTTAATGCCGACAAGATTTTTATGAATAGAATATGTATTCTTTGGTTTGGTTTGGTTTGATTTATTTTGTTTTACGTCATTTCAACCTCAATGGGTTATTTAATGCCGACAAGATTTTTAGGATAGATTCGTATGAATAGAATATGTATTCTTTGGTTTATTTTGGTTTGATTTATTTTGTTTTACGTCATTTCAACCTCAATGGGTTATTTAATGCCGACAAGATTTTTTTTTAGGATAGATTCTTTGGTTTATTTTGGTTTGATTTATGAATAGAATATGTATTCTTTGGTTTATTTTGGTTTGGTTTATTTTGTTTTACGTCATTTCAACCTCAATGGGTTATTTAATGCCGACAAGATTTTTAGGATAGATTCGTATGAATAGAATATGTATTCTTTGGTTTATTTTGGTTTGGTTTATTTTTGTTTTACGTCATTTCAACCTCAATGGTTATTTTATTTTTAGGATAGATTCGTATGAACAAATATGTATTCTTTGGTTTATTTTGGGATAGTTATTTAATGCCGACAAGATTTTTAGGATATGAATAGAATATGTATTCTTTGGTTTATTTTGGTTTGGTTTATTTTTTGTTTTACGTCATTTCAACCTCAATGGGTTATTTAATGCCGACAAGATTTTAGGATAGATTCGTATGAATAGAATATGTATTCTTTGGTTTATTTTGGTTTGGTTTATTTTGTTTTGAATAGAACCTCAATGAATATTATTTGCCGACAAGATTTTTAGGATAGATTCGTATGAATAGAATATGTATTCTTGGTTTATTTTGGTTTGGTTTATTTTGTTTTACGTCATTTCAACCTCAATGGGTTATTTAATGCCGACAAGATTTTTTTAGGATAGATTTGTTTATGAATAGATTTATGTATTTTTTGGTATGAATTTATTCTTTTTGGTTTGGTTTATTTTGTTTTACGTCATTTCAACCTCAATGGGTTATTTAATGCCGACAAGATTTTTAGGATAGATTCTTTGGTTTATTTTGGTATGAATAGAAATATTATTCTTTGGTTTATTTTGGTTTGGTTTATTTTGTTTTACGTCATTTCAACCTCAATGGGTTATTTAATGCCGACAAGATTTTTAGGATAGATTCGTATGAATAGAATATGTATTCTTTGGTTTATTTTGGTTTGGTTTATTTTGTTTTACGTCATTTCAACCTCAATGGGTTATTTAATGCCGACAAGATTTTTAGGATAGATTCGTATGAATAGAATATGTATTCTTTGGTTTATTTTGGTTTGGTTTATTTTGTTTTACGTCATTTCAACCTCAATGGGTTATTTAATGCCGACAAGATTTTTAGGATAGATTCGTATGAATAGAATATGTATTCTTTGGTTTATTTTGGTTTGATTTATTTTAGTTTTCCGTCATTTCAACCTCAATGGGTTATTTAATGCCGACAAGATTTTTAGGATAGATTCGTATGAATAGAATATGTATTCTTTGGTTTGGTTTGGTTTGATTTATTTTGTTTTACGTCATTTCAACCTCAATGGGTTATTTAATGCCGACAAGATTTTTTAGGATAGATTCGTTATTTATGAATAGAATATGTATTCTTTGGTTTATTTTGGTTTGGATTTATTTTTTTTTACGTCATTTCAACCTCAATGGGTTATTTAATGCCGACAAGATTTTTAGGATAGATTCGTATGAATAGAATATGTATTCTTTGGTTTATTTTGGTTTGGTTTATTTTGTTTTACGTCATTTCAACCTCAATGGGTTATTTAATGCCGACAAGATTTTTAGGATAGATTCGTATGAATAGAATATGTATTCTTTGGTTTATTTTGGTTTGGTTTATTTTTGTTTTACGTCATTTCAACCTCAATGGGTTATTTAATGCCGACAAGATTTTTAGGATAGATTCGTATGAATAGAATATGTATTCTTTGGTTTATTTTGGTTTGGTTTATTTTGTTTTACGTCATTTCAACCTCAATGGGTTATTTAATGCCGACAAGATTTTTAGGATAGATTCTTTGGTTTATGAATAGAATATGTATTCAAGATTTTGGTTTAATAGAATTGGTTTATTTTTGGTTTGGTTTTTTTGTTTTACGTCATATCAACCTCAATGGGTTATTTTAATGCCGACAAGATTTTAGGATAGATTTATGAATAGAATATGTATTCTTTGGTTTATTTTGGTTTGGTTTATTTTGTTTTACGTCATTTTCAATGGGTTATTTAATGAACAAGATTTTTAGGATAGATTCGTATGAATAGAATATGTATTCTTTGGTTTATTTTGGTTTATTTATTTTGTTTTACGTCATTTCAACCTCAATGGGTTATTTAATGCCGACAAGATTTTTAGGATAGATTCGTATGAATAGAATATGTATTCTTTGGTTTATTTTGGTTTGATTTATTTTGTTTTACGGCATATCAACCTCAATGGGTTATTTAATGCCGACAAGATTTTTAGGATAGATTCGTATGAATAGAATATGTATTCTTTGGTTTATTTTGGTTTGGTTTATTTTGTTTTACGTCATTTCAACCTCAATGGGTTATTTAATGCCGACAAGATTTTTAGGATAGATTCGTATGAATAGAATATGTATTCTTTGGTTTATTTTGGTTTGGTTTATTTTGTTTTACGTCATTTCAACCTCAATGGGTTATTTAATGCCGACAAGATTTTTAGGATAGATTCGTATGAATAGAATATGTATTCTTTGGTTTATTTTGGTTTGGTTTATTTTGTTTTACGTCATTTCAACCTCAATGGGTTATTTAATGCCGACAAGATTTTTAGGATAGATTCGTATGAATAGAATATGTATTCTTTGGTTTATTTTGGTTTGATTTATTTTGTTTTACGTCATTTCAACCTCAATGGGTTATTTATTTAATAGATTCGTATGAGAAAGTATTTTTTATTTTGGTTTGGATAGATTCGTATGAATAGAATATGAATAGAATTATTCTTTGGTTTATTTTGGTTTGGTTTATTTTGTTTTACGTCATTTCAACCTCAATGGGTTATTTAATGCCGACAAGATTTTTAGGATAGATTCGTATGAATAGAATATGTATTCTTTGGTTTATTTTGGTTTGGTTTATTTTGTTTTTACGTCATTTCAACCTCAATGGGTTATTTAATGCCGACAAGATTTTTAGGATAGATTCGTATGAATAGAATATGTATTCTTTGGTTTATTTGGTTTGGTTTATTTTGTTTTACGTCATTTCAACCTCAATGGGTTATTTAATGCCGACAAGATTTTTAGGATAGATTCGTTGAATAGAATATGTATTCTTTGGTTTATTTTGGTTTGGTTTATTTTTGTTTTACGTCATTTCAACCTCAATGGGTTATTTAATGCCGACAAGATTTTTAGGATAGATTCGTATGAATAGAATATGTATTCTTTGGTTTATTTTGGTTTGGTTTATTTTGTTTTTGCATTTCAACCTCAATGGGTTATTTAAGGACAAGATTTTTAGGATAGATTCGTATGAATAGAATATGTATTCTTTGGTTTATTTTGGTTTGGTTTATTTTTTTTACGTCATTTCAACCTCAATGGGTTATTTAATGCCGACAAGATTTTTAGGATAGATTCGTATGAATAGAATATGTATTCTTTGGTTTATTTTGGTTTGGTTTATTTTTGTTTTACGTCATTTCAACCTCAATGGGTTATTTAATGACAAGACAGGATAGATTCGTTTAGAATATGTATTCTTTGGTTTATTTTGGTTTGGTTTATTTTGAATAGAATGGGTTATTTATGCCGACAAGATTTTTTGGATTTGATGAATAGAATTGTATTCTTTGGTTTAGATTTATTTTGTTTTTCATTTCAACCTTTGCCGACAAGATTTTTTAGGATAGATCGTATTGAATAGAATATGTATTCTTTGGTTTATTTTGGTTTGGTTTATTTTTGTTTTACGTCATTTCAACCTCAATGGGTTATTTAATGCCGACAAGATTTTTAGGATAGATTCGTATGAATAGAATATGTATTCTTTGGTTTATTTTGGTTTGGTTTATTTTTGTTTTACGTCATTTCAACCTCAATGGGTTATTTAATGCCGACAAGATTTTTAGGATAGATTCGTATGAATAGAATATGTATTCTTTGGTTTATTTTGGTTTATTTATTTTGTTTTAGGCGTCTTTAGATTTTTAGATTCGGAATAGAATATGTAACCTCAATGGGGTTTATTTTGTTTTATTTAATGCCGACAAGATTTTTAGGATAGATTCGTATGAATAGAATATGTATTCTTTGGTTTTTGGTTTGGTTTATTTTGTTTTACGTCATTTCAACCTCAATTTATTTTGCCGACAAGATTTTTAGGATAGATTCGTATGAATAGAATATGTATTCTTTGGTTTATTTTGGTTTGGTTTAACCATTTCAACCTCAATGGGTTATTTAATGCCGACAAGATTTTAGGATAGATTCGTATGAATAGAATATGTATTCTTTATGATTTTGGTTTGATTTATTTTTGTTTTACGTCATTTCAACCTCAATGGGTTATTTAATGCCGACAAGATTTTTAGGATAGATTCGTATGAATAGAATATGTATTCTTTGGTTTATTTTTTTGATTTATTTTGTTTTACGTCATTTCAACCTCAATAGGTTATTTAATGCCGACAAGATTTTTAGGATAGATTCGTATGAATAGAATATGTATTCTTTGGTTTATTTTGGTTTGGTTTATTTTGTTTTACGTCATTTCAACCTCAATGGGTTATTTAATGCCGACAAGATTTTTAGGATAGATTCGTATGAATAGAATATGTATTCTTTGGTTTATTTTGGTTTGGTTTATTTTGTTTTACGTCATTTCAACCTCAATGGGTTATTTAATGCCGACAAGATTTTTTAGGATAGATTTGAATAGAATAGAATATGTATTCTTTGGTTTATTTTGGTTTGATTTATTTTGTTTTACGTCATTTCAACCTCAATGGGTTATTTTGCCGACAAGATTTTTAGGATAGATTCGTATGAATAGAATATGTATTCTTTGGTTTATTTTGGTTTGGTTTATTTTTTTTTACGTCATTTCAACCTCAATGGGTTATTTAATGCCGACAAGATTTTTAGGATAGATTCGTATGAATAGAATATGTATTCTTTGGTTTATTTTGGTTTGGTTTATTTTGTTTTACGTCATTTCAACCTCAATGGGTTATTTAATGCCGACAAGATTTTTAGGATAGATTCGTATGAATAGAATATGTATTCTTTGGTTTATTTTGGTTTGATTTATTTTGTTTTACGGCATTTCAACCTCAATGGGTTATTTTATGCCGACAAGATTTTTAGGATAGATTCGTATGAATAGAATATGTATTCTTTGGTTTATTTTGGTTTGGTTTATTTTGTTTATTTTGTTTTTACGTCATTTCAACCTCAATCAACAAGATTTTTAGGATAGATTCGTATGAATAGAATATGTATTCTTTGGTTTATTTTGGTTTGGTTTATTTTGTTTTACGTCATTTCAACCTCAATGGGTTATTTTGCCGACAAGATTTTTAGGATAGATTCGTATGAATAGAATATGTATTCTTTGGTTTAGATTGGTTTGGTTTATTTTGTTTTACGGCATATCAACCTCAATGGGTTATTTAATGCCGACAAGATTTTTAGGATAGATTCGTATGAATAGAATATGTATTCTTTGGTTTATTTTGGTTTGGTTTATTTTGTTTTACGTCATTTCAACCTCAATGGGTTATTTAATGCCGACAAGATTTTAGGATAGATTCGTATGAATAGGATTTTATTTTTGTTTTACGTCATTTCAACCTCAATGGGTTATTTAATGCCGACAAGATTTTTAGGATAGATTCGTATGAATAGAATATGTATTCTTTGGTTTATTTTTTGTTTATTTTTTTTGTTTTACGGCATTTCAACCTCAATGGGTTATTTTTAATGCCGACAAGATTTTTAGGATAGATTCGTATGAATAGAATATGTATTCTTTGGTTTATTTTGGTTTGGTTTATTTTGTTTTACGTCATTTCAACCTCAATGGGTTATTTAATGCCGACAAGATTTTTAGGATAGATTCGTATGAATAGAATATGTATTCTTTGGTTTTATTTTGTTTTTTGGTTTGGTTTATTTTTTTTTTACGTCATTTCAACCTCAATGGGTTATTTAATGCCGACAAGATTTTTAGGATAGATTCGTATGAATAGAATATGTATTCTTTGGTTTATTTTGGTTTGGTTTATTTTGTTTTACGTCATTTCAACCTCAATGGGTTATTTAATGCCGACAAGATTTTTAGGATAGATTCGTATGAATAGAATATGTATTCTTTGGTTTATTTTGGTTTGGTTTATTTTGTTTTACGGCATATCAACCTCAATGGGTTATTTAATGCCGACAAGATTTTTAGGATAGATTCGTGAATGAATAGAATATGTATTGGGTTATTTTGCCGACAAGATTTTTTTAGATTTTTGGTTTGGTTTATTTTGGTTTTTTACGTCATTTCAACCTCAATGGGTTATTTAATGCCGACAAATTTTTTTAGGATTTTTAGGATAGATTCTTTGGTTTATTTTATGAATAGAACCTCAATGGGTATTTAATTTGACAAGATTTTTTATTCTTTGTTTTTTTGGTTTGGTTTATTTTGTTTTACGTCATTTCAACCTCAATGGGTTATTTAATGCCGACAAGATTTTTAGGATAGATTCGTATGAATAGAATATGTATTCTTTGGTTTTTATTTTGGTTTGGTTTATTTTTGTTTTACGTCATTTCAACCTCAATGGGTTATTTAATGCCGACAAGATTTTTAGGATAGATTCGTATGAATAGAATATGTATTCTTTGGTTTATTTTGGTTTGATTTATTTTTTTTGTCATTTTACGTCATATTCAACCTCAATGGGTTATTTAATGTATTCCGACATTTATTTTTAGGATAGATTCGTATGAATAGAATATGTATTCTTTGGTTTATTTTGGTTTGGTTTATTTTTTTTTTACGGCATTTCAACCTCAATGGGTTATTTAATGCCGACAAGATTTTTAGGATAGATTCGTATGAATAGAATATGTATTCTTTGGTTTATTTTGGTTTGGTTTATTTTGTTTTACGTCATTTCAACCTCAATGGGTTATTTAATGCCGACAAGATTTTAGGATAGATTCGTATGAATATGAATATGTATTCTTTGGTTTATTTTGGTTTGGTTTATTTTGTTTTTATCAACCTCAATGGGTTATTTTTTGCCGACAAGATTTTTAGGATAGATTCGTATGAATAGAATATGTATTCTTTGGTTTATTTTGGTTTGGTTTATTTTGTTTTACGTCATTTCAACCTCAATGGGTTATTTAATGCCGACAAGATTTTTATGATAGATTCGTATGAATAGAATATGTATTCTTTGGTTTATTTTGGTTTGGTTTATTTTGTTTTACGTCATTTCAACCTCAATGGGTTATTTAATGCCGACAAGATTTTTTAGGATAGATTCGTATGAATAGAATATGTATTCTTTGGTTTATTTTGGTTTGGTTTATTTTGTTTTACGTCATTTCAACCTCAATGGGTTATTTAATGCCGACAAGATTTTTTAGGATAGATTCGTATGAATAGAATATGTATTCTTTGGTTTATTTTGGTTTGGTTTATTTATTTTGTTTTACGTCATTTCAACCTCAATGGGTTATTTAATGACAAGATTTTAGGATTTTTAGAATTGTATTCTTTGGTTTATTTTGGTTTGGTTTATTTTTGTTTTACGTCATTTCAACCTCAATGGGTTATTTAATGCCGACAAGATTTTTAGGATAGAATGAATAGAATATGTATTCTTTGGTTTATTTTGGTTTGTTTATTTTGTTTTACGTCATTTCAACCTCAATGATTTTTTTAGATTTTGGTCATTTCAAAATATTTAATGCCGACAAGATTTTTAGGATAGATTCGTATGAATAGAATATGTATTCTTTGGTTTATTTTGGTTTGGTTTATTTTGTTTTACGTCATTTCAACCTCAATGGGTTATTTAATGCCGACAAATTTTTTAGGATAGATTCGTATGAATAGAATATGTATTCTTTGGTTTATTTTGGTTTGGTTTATTTTGTTTTACGTCATTTCAACCTCAATGGGTTATTTAATGCCGACAAGATTTTTTATAGATTTATGAATAAATATGTATTCTTTGGTTTATTTTGGTTGTATAAGAGATATGGAAACTTAACACAGAATCGGATGCGGTAATAGTCCCTCGTAATATTTTTTTCTTCAAAAATTTATTGCTGGTAATTTTATTTTTTCAAAATGTATTGCTGGTAATAATTTTTTCCTAAAATGTATCGCTGTTATATTTTTACGTTTTCATAGTGTTTTGACCCCAGTTTGGGGATTAACTATTTGACCATAACTAGAACTCTAATAGGTGCTACCACCCTGGGTCAGGGTGTACCTGGAAACAAAGCAATTAAGTACCTTCTGATCAGAGGCCTTGCTGCCGGATGTAATTTATCGTCATACCCAGGACGCTCCAAGAATTAAGACTCAAAATAAACCTTTCCAAACTAGAACGAACTGGAATTAAATCGAAAGTAGTGATGATGTATCCCTAATAAAAAAAAATCAAGATGTGGAATTAGTTATTTAAGAATAAATTTATAATAAATTTAGTGTAAGTGATAAGGAAATTGAACACAGAATCGCTAAGGATAGTCTCGCACAATACCTCAAGTTTCTCCAAAACTAAAATATTAAGCTAAAACCCCTAGTTTTATTCTTAAATAATCTCAGCAAATTAAGACTTTCATCTAGATTTTATGAATGATGTAAAACTTGTTCGGAAATATGTAAATTGTCAGCTCAAGACAACCGATTTCTGAGATCAATTTTATAAAAATGTCTTCTAGCGAGTGATATATGCTGGTCTAAGATTGGCCTATTTTTCTTCGAGGCTCTTGAACTGGAAAAAAATATTACCAGCTATACATTTTTGAAAAAAGAAATATTATCAGCAATACATTTTTTTAAATAAAAAAGACAAAAATATTACCAGCAATACATGTTTGAAAAAATAAAGAAAAAATATTACCAGAAAAACATTTTTGAATAAACAAAGAAACAAAATATTGCCAGCAATACATTTTTGGAAAAAATATTACTAGCAATTAAAATCTTGACGTCATTATATCACTCAGTGAGGTTGATATACCGTGAAACAAAATTCACTAAACCAAACTGATTTTCCCTAAGAATACATATTCTATTCATACGAACGTATCCTAAATATTTTATCGGCATTAAATAACCCATTGAGGTTTTAATATGCCATAAAACAAAATCAACCAAACCAAACAGATTTCTTACTACGAATACATATTCTATTCATACGAACCAATCCTAAATATCTTATCGGCATTAAATAACCATTTAGGTTTTGATATGCCGTAAAACAAAATCAACCAAACCAAACATATTTCTTTCTAAGAATACATATTCTATTCATAGGAACCTATCCTAAATATCTTATCGGCATTAAATAACCCATTAAGGTTTTGATATGCCGTAAAACAAAATCAACCAAACCAAACAGATTTCTTTCTAAGAATACATATTCTATTCATACGAACCTAACCTAAATATTTTGTCGGCATTAACTACTCTATTTAGGTTTTGATATACTGTAAAACAAAAATCAACCAAACCAAACGCATTTAATTCTAAAAGTACATATTCTATTCATACGAACTTATCTACTTATCTTGTCGGCATTAAATAACCCATTGAGGTTGATATGCCGTAAGACAATCCAAACCGAACTAAACCAATCAATCCTGATAAGAGCGATAACAGATACTGGAGTTGAAAAACCTATTCTTCTGAATAATTGTTTTAAGAGAAAGATTTTATAAATTTCAAATGACTGCAGCAATGGCGTCTCGATCAATATATGATTCCTTAATAATAATTCGCTTTAAACATTTATATAGATTTTATCCACCCTTCAAATTATTTCTAGGTCTTTCTATACTTTTGATATTATTTTAGCAACAGGTCGTCACGCTTTCTTAAATTCTACATTCAAAGAACGGATCTGTTTTGTAAAGTCATTATTAAGCTGATTCCATTTAGAGAATCTCTTGTTTGAATATTAGAAATCTAAACAAGTTATGAAGGATAGTATGTCAAAAGAATAGTTGATATAATAAAGTCGCCATATTCAAATTAAAAACGTATTTTTTTTTTTTTTACAATATGACGGTGGGCGTTGTCATGTCTCAAATTTAAAGACATCCTCTTCATGAAATTAGATCTTTGTGTTTTCAATAGCCAACTTCCGGTTTGATGCACGTATGGAATATTTGGCAAATTTGGAAGAAGCTAATATCTAAAATGCGTTATAAATTATTCATGATATTTGCTAAAATACAAAAACGTGTTTTTTTTAATGCTTCGCCTACTTGTCCGTATCCAAAGATAGTGATGATTTCAATAAAAAATAATATATATAAATGGTTCACTTTTTTACTGTAGCATAAGTGTTTTTAATCATTTCACCGCAAGTAAGGCGATAAAGCCACTGAGACGCAAGGGGTTTACTGAGTATGAAAGAATGTGAGAAACAAACGTTATTAAAAAAAAGCGGACTATGAATAAACAGCTTTCAAAGAGACAGTAGGTGACAAGAGACATTGAATTAAAACTAAGGAAGATCAAAATTGATTGGCCTGTTGACATGTATAGTTTATACCTGCAGAAGGATGCATTTTCGCTTAGACGATAAAACCGTACATTTTGGCTTGTAGGATACACCATACATTTTCACATGTAGGATACACCATATATTTTCACTTGTAGAATACACCATACATTTCTTCTTGTAGGATACACCATACATTTCTTCTTTTAGGATACACAATACATTTTCGCGTGTAGGATACACCGTATATTATCGATTGTAGGATACACTAAACATGTTCGCTTGTAGTATAGACCATACTTTTTCCCTTGTAGGATAAATCGTACATTTTTTGCATGGAGGATACACCGTACATTTTCCCTGGTAGGATACACCATACATTACGTATATTTTCGTTTGGAGGATACACCGTACATATTTGCTTGTAGGATTCACAGTACTTTTTTGCTTGTAGGATACGCAGTACATTTTCGCTTGTAGGATACATCGTAATTTTCGCTTGTAAGATATACCATGCATTTTCGCTTGTAGAATACAAAGTACATTTTCACTTGTAGAATACACAGTACATTTTTGCTTGTAGGATACACCAAAGATTCTCGCTTTTAGGATACACCGGATATTTTTACTTGGAGGCTACACCATACATTTTCGCTTGTAGGATACACCATACATTTTCACATGTAGGATACACCATACTTTTTCGCTTGTAGGATAAAACATACATTTTTGCTTGTAGGATACACCATATATTTTCCCTAGTAGGATATACCATATATTTTCGCCTTTACGATACACCATACATTTACATTTGTGGAATACACCCTACATTTTCGCTTGTAGGATACACCGTACATTTTCGCTTCTAGGATACACCCAACATTTACGCTTGGACTATACAGCATACATTTTTGCTTTTAGGATACCTCATACATTTTTGCTTGTGGAATACACTATGAATTTTCGCTTGTAGGATACAACATACTTTTTCGATTGTGGGATACACCATACATTTTCATTTGTTGGATACATCATACATTTCTTCTTGTAGGAAAAGCATACATTTTCGCTTGTATTATACACCGTATATTTTTGTGTGTAGGATACACTATACATTTTCGCTTGTTTTCGCTTGTAAGATACACCTATACATTTTCCCTTCTAGGAAGCAAAGTATATTTTCGCTTGTAGGATACACCGTACATTTTAGCTCGTATGATACACCATACATTTCTTCTTATAGGATACACCGTACATTTAAGCTTGTATGATACACCATATCTTTCTTATAGGATAAACAATAAATTTTCGTTTGTAGAATAAATTGTACATTTTCGCTTCTCGGATACACCATCCATTTTCACTTGAAGGATACACCGTACATATTTGCTTGTAGGATACACCATACATTTCCGCTTGTAGGATACATCGTACATTTTCACGTGTATGATACACTATACATTTTCGCTGGTAGGACACACCACACGTTTTCGGTTGTAAGATACACTATACGTTTTCGCTTAAAGGATACTCCGTACATTTTCTCTTGTAGGATACATCGTACATGTTTGTTTGTAAGATACACCATGCATTTTCGCTTGTAGGATACATCGTGCATTTTAGCTTGTATGATACACTATACATTTTCGCTCGTAGGACACACCACACGTTTTAGGTTGTAGGATACACCATACATTTTCGCTTTTAGGATACACCGTACATTTTCGCTTGTAGGATACACCATATATTTTCGCTTGTAGGATATAACATACTTTTTCGGCTTTACGATACAACATACATTTTCCCTTGTAGAATACACAGTTCATTTTCGCTTGTAGGATACACCATACATTTTCGCTTGTAGGATATATCATGAATTTTTGCTTGTAGGATATACCATACATTTTTGCTTGTTGCATACACCATACAATTTCGCATGTAGGATACACCATACAATTTCCCTTGTAGGAAACACCATGAATTTTCGTTTGTAGGATACGCCGTACATTTTCGCTTGTAAGATACATCGTACATTTTTGATTGGAGGAAAGACCGAACATTTCACTTGTAGGATGCACCGTACATTTTAGCTCGAATGATACACCATACATTTCTTCTAATAGGATACACCATACATTTTCTTTTGTAGAATACATCGTATATTTTCGCTTGGAGGATATACCATACATTTTCTCTTGTAGGATACACCATACATTTTTGCTTGTAGGATACATCGTGCATTTTCGCTTGTAGGATACAACATATATTTTCACATGTAGGATACACCATACATTTTCGCTTGTAGGATACACCATACATTTTCACTTGTTGGACACGCCATACATTTCTTTTTTAGGATATACGATACATTTTTGCTTGTCTTATACACCGTATATTTTCGCGTGTAGGATACACCATACATTTTTGCTTGTAGGATACATCGTACATTTTTGCTACAGGGATACACCGTACATTTCCTTTGTAGGATACACCGTACATTTTAGCTCGTATGATACACCATACATTTCTTCTTATAGGATACACCATACATTTTTTGTAGAATACATCGTATATTTTCGCTTGGTGGATACACCGTACATTTTTGCTTGTAGGATACACCATATATTTTTCTCTTGTATGATATACCATACATTTTCGCATTTATGATACAACATTTTCCCTCGTAGAATACACCATACATTTTCGCTTGTGGGATACGCCATAAATTTTTGCTTGTAGGATACACCATACATTTTCGCTTGTCTTATACACCTTATATTATCGCGTGTAGGATACACTATACATTTTCGCTTGTGGGCCACACCACACGTTTTCTCTTGTAAGATACACCGTACATTTTAGCTCGTCTGATGCAGCATACATTTCTTCTTATAGGATACACCATACATTTTCTTTTGTAGAATACATCGTATATTTCGCTTGGAGGTTGCACCATAGATTTTCGCTTGTAGGATACATCGTGCATTTTCGCTTGTTGGATACACCGTACATTTTCGCTTGTATGATACACCGTACATTTTTACTTGTAGGATACACCGTACATTTTCGCTTGTAGCATAAACCGTGCATTTTCGCTTGTATGATACACCGTACATTTTTGCTTGTAAGACACACTGTACATTTTCACATGTAGGATACGCCATACATTTTCGCTTGTAGGATAAACCATGCATTTTTGCTTCTAGGATACACCATACATTTTACTTATAGGATACACCATATACTTTCGCTTGTAGGATAAATTATACATTTTCGCTTGTAGGATACACCATACATTTTTGCTTGTAGGATGCACCATATATTTTTGCTTTTAGGATATACCATACATTTTCGCCGTTAGGATACACTATACACTTTTGCTTCATGGATAAACCATACATTTTCACTTTTGCCTTTCACCCCAAGCATGGCGGATGTACCACTAGCACGCAAGGGATTACAGAGAGTGGGAGTGAGAGTAAAGAGGCATGATAGAAAAAAGAATGAAGAGACGGACTGGGAATATTTTGATATTGAATAGTTTGAGATTATAGCTATCAGGGGAGCAATAAGAGGAAGAGAGTTCCACAGACGTGATGTGCGAGACATGAAGTTTCTTTTAGCAGAAGAAACAGCTACATTTAACCCTTTCGCTAGTGATGCTAGCATAGTAGCACGTTTAAATTCATGCAGCTTAGAATCTAGGTGAAGTATCTAGTCGGAGCAGTTACCGTGAAAGTCTTTAGAGAAAAGACAGAGTGAAGCGACGCCACAATATGCCAGATCAGGACCAATCTCATTGCATATCCATCTCTGGATTGTGTCGATGAGCCAAAAACGAGCAGCGTGC
Organism: Acanthosepion pharaonis; assembly: GCA_903632075.3. Classification (NCBI taxonomy): domain Eukaryota; kingdom Metazoa; phylum Mollusca; class Cephalopoda; order Sepiida; family Sepiidae; genus Acanthosepion; species Acanthosepion pharaonis. The sequence goes on from CAHIKZ030005478.1 coordinate 345,355, forward strand.
TCTCAAGACCATGTGTGGCAGCAATATTCCATGCCAGCGCAAATGATTGATTTATAGATTTGAAGAATGGACTCCTCTCACTTCTTTTTCTTATCCTCCTCCTCCCTTCTTCTTCTTCTTCTTCTTCTTCTTCATCATCTTCTTTTAATCCTCCTCCCCGATCTCCTCCTTCTTCTTCTTCTACCTCCACTTCTTCTTTTCACTACTTCCCTGACTGTGAAGTTCCTTTATTGATTGATTAATTAATTCCTTTTTACGGTTTATCAACCCATTATAAGTTAATTAAAGCAAGAACATATTTTTAGATTGTAAGATTTTTTTAAAGATAATATTGATTTCCTAATCCAGGCTTAACTATTTCATACTGAAATTCACAGATTTACTGGATTCATACCTTTCCCGCGGGTATTTGCGATTAATTAAATATATAGAACCGAGCCAGAATTGGAACTCGGCTCTCCAATTAACAAATCTTTTACAGTGATTATCTATTACACCACCCGCACATCCAAGCTTACAGCACCTGGTATTCCCAAGCGATCACTTATCTAGGTACTGACCCGGATCGACGATGCTTAACTCATCTTAAAAGTCACATTCTGAAGGAACAGCGATCGTTGATTCGGATAAAGATACTAACGTAACATATACGAAAGTGATTTCTGCGATATGAGTGTAGGTTATTGTTATGCAAAAAAGGGTCCCTATTGGCCAAAATTCTTATTAGTTAAATCGTGAATTCACTACTTCCAATTGACTGACATATCTATAAACACTAAACATTGGGTTCCTCTGTAATAAGCTAGTAATTACCAACCAATTCTTCGCTATCATTCATTCATTGTTAGAAAACAATATACAATATTGTGCAAATTAATTGAAACAACCGGTTTAGTTTCCTTTCTTTCACCATACAGTCAGTTTTAGACCCACTGGAGTGATGGGGTGTAATCAATTTCTATTTTTGATCAGATTATGCCATTGCCAGTGCAGTGATATGAATCTGTTTTCTAGGTGTATGATGAAATTCGTTTAGCCTTGAAATATATTGAATCATCCGTGATTACATTAGATTCTTATCACGCTCAGACGCTATTGTTTCGACTGTCGATTAGTTGTCCTACGGCTATTGTCTATGATGGACGTCGTTACTCCAAAGAAGTGTACGAAAGTTGCAATGCTGCAAGAACACACTGGCAAGCCTTACAAGTGAGCAAATCAAAGTACTATAGACTGGGCCGGAAACTCTCCTGATTTAAATTCAATCGAGAATCTGTGATCAATCTGCAAGGAACGACTTCGTGGAACGGACATACGAAGTATTAACATGTACACTGGGTCATGTTTCATTGGAAAAGTACGTAAAAAAGTAAATAATAACGGAATTATTCAATTTGTTTCAGTCAATTTGCACAAGGGTGTAGATAGATTGGCAGATAGATATGCAGAGATTTATATATTAATAGAATGCTATAGATAAATAGGAAAAGGCACATGAACAGATGGACATAGATAGATAGATAGATAGATAGATAGATAGATAGATATAAACAGGAAGTAGATAGATAGATAGATAGATAGATAGATAGATAGATAGATCCAATGAAGCGTAAGCTGCTTGACATAAATTGTAAAAAGCAAAGGAATTATTCGTTTTGTTTCAATTAATTTGCACAAGGGTGTAGGTGATCATGGACCTCCACATCTTCCTGTACAATAAATTTCACAAGGGTGTAGGTGATCATGGACCTCCACATCTTCCTGTACAATAAATTTCACAAGAGTGTAGGTGATCATGGACCTCCACATCTTCCTGTACAATAAATTTCACAAGGGTGTAGGTGATCATGGACCTCCACATCTTCCTGTACAATAAATTTCACAAGGGTGAAGGTGATCATGGACCTCCACATCTTCATGTACAATAAATTTCACAAGGGTGTAGGTGATCATGAACCTCCACATCTTCCTGTACAATAAATTTCACAAGGGTGTAGGTGATCATGAACCTCCACATCTTCCTGTACAATAAATTTCACAAGGGTGTAGGTGATCATGGACCCCCACATCTTCCTGTACAATAAATTTCACAAGGGTGTAGGTGATCATGGACCTCTACATCTTCCTGTTCAATTAATTTGCACAAGGGTGTAGGTGATCATGGACCTCCACATCTTCCTGTACAATAAATTTCACAACGGTGTAGGTGATCATGGGCCTCCACATCTTCCTGGTCAATTAATTTGCACAAGGGTGTATATTTCGCATTCGTTTCAACTTTTCTTCCCTGATCTTCCCTTCTTGGAAATTTCTAGTTACTTAAGCTTATTTCAGAATTGTTTGTTATGAAATATACATTCCTCCGTATCTTCTTAATCCACAGGTAGTCGTTAATCTTCTGTATTATATTCTGTCCCTCCCCTTGCTGCTTGGGCACTTATGTAATCTTTACAACTTAGCTATGCTAATTAGGCAGTCATTTATACTTCATTACTATTATTATTATGGGGATGTGGCCGAGTGGTTAGAGCGTTAACATTCTGACCATGAGACCCGGGTTCGAATCTCTCAGGAAAAATACTGAAGGGGTTGGTCTCAGCGTACGCGACCTTTAGAAAGGGCCTAAAAAGCATACCATGTGTTGACCCAAACCTTGTGAGTTAAATTGGGTAGACTGGGGGCCGTAGATAACTGCGCTAGCACAAAGTCACAAGTCATCGTAGCCGAGGGCTTGAGTGTGCTGGCCTTGTTCAAATTGTTGATCACGCTAGATAACACGCTCTTTCCCAGAAACTGTAACTAAGGTCTGCTCAGCATAGTTGCAGTATGAACCATAGGTGGGCTCTGTGAATGTTGAATAAACACAAATTCGCTTGAACAAGCGTCTGCAATAGGATTGGCTAGCGGCCTAGTAAACGGCCATCATCGAATACATTTGGCCAGTAATACTACGATTATTAGACTGTTGTTAAAAGTTATGGTTAGATATCAGAAACAATAACACTGGTTATGCATATAGTTATTTAAAGATAGAAAAAAACTGACCATATAATGATTGACGCAATACAATCATCCTGACGCCACTGATAAATCTGTCTGAATTTATGACATGATGAAGTTATGGCGGGAGTATCAGGCTTATACAAAAAGTAACTTACTCGTAAGATTGATCAAGGAAAGAGAGAAACAGTAGGTTAAAAGAGGAAAGTGGAAAAGCGACACTTCTGACAGAGAAACTCTTCATCACAGAACGGATAAAAGAATAGTTTAAAAACAAAAAGCAAAATAATTAGCAGTGAGATAATATTCTCGGAATTTTCTCAGTGGATTCGTAGAATGATGAATGTGATGTTTCTTTTCGATGTGTCCATAGAAATTGTTTTTCCTTTTTCTTTATCAAAGCAACGTGACTTATTTGATGGCATGATAAGTGTTGACTTTATATCATCATTATAGATAGAAATTATAAAATGGAAATTTAGGGTTTCTTTCTTGAGTTCTAGCAAAAAGCCATAGTAGAGCAAATTCGTGAAAGTATAGCATGAGTTTCTAGTCATACCAACTTATATTCATGCATATGAAAATATACGCGGTCGAAAAGGAAGTCGTCTCGTTTTAGATTCCTGGGATCGGAGTCACCTGACTATGCTTATTTCCGGTTCCTTGATTCGAAAATAATATATTTATTTAATTTTATTTAATTATAATTTTTTCATATTTTTAAAATTTTCATTCATTTTTAATCGGGTAAGAAAAATAAGCGGCATTACAAAGTATGAATTCGACAAGCACCTGAAAAGGGGGCAGATATTAGAATTGGCGGAACGTTCTGAATATAGTAAAAAGAGAGATGGGGACAACCGCCTGAATGAATTGGTCTAAAAGCCATTATTTATGTACATACCAGACTGGCTTACCATGATATAATTATCAAGGGGAGGGATTTTATCACAAAAAATGCCTACTTTGTTTGCACACAAACACCCACGGAAACACTCACAAATACCTTCCACTACAAATCTGTCTCTTGTCATAACTGATTATCTAGATTTGGTTATACGACGACAATAATCTGTAATGGAATTGAAAACTATTCAAGTTATCTCAGGTGAATAAGGAACTTAAAAATTGTCTGCCACCATTAGAAAAATGTTGTTGATAACGCCATTTTAAAGAAATTTAATTGATGACGACCCAAATCAAGTCCTCCTTAAATATAACGCAGTAATGTATTGGTTGTTTTTTCCTTGTCTGCTACATTCACTAAAACGGAAAGAAATTTCTTTTATATATATATATATATATATATATATAAATTCATCGAGTCTAGAAGAATCCTCAATAGAATGCACTAAGACAGCCGTTTCCTTCGATTTGGAACTCAGCAGCGTACTCATTACCGGGAATCGAACCAGGACCGTTACGATACAACACAAGCGTAATACCACTGGACCAACAGGCCTCAGCGACTAAGAAGAAACTGGCTAAACTCAATATAGCGCCGTTACTCACTAAATCCCGGTGGTGAAACTCAAACTATTTTACGAGACCCATTCGGATTGTGTCCCAAGAGCCACGTCTTCTCTCCCCAAGCCGCTCCCTTAAGCATGGATATAGAAGTGATAGAAATTTGGGAAGGATTTGAATAATCATTTATAGATCGAGTCTAGAAGAACCCTCAACAGAATATAGAAAGCACAGGACGGCCGTTTCCTCCTAGTTGGGACTCATCATCTACTACCAAGAATCGAACCCGGACCGTTACGATACAACACAAGCGTCATACCACTGGACCAACGGGCCAACATATTTCTTAGCTGGTAGCACAACACAGAGTTTCATGCACGACGCAATCGTCAGGTGCTGATTGAAAACTGACCATTGCAAAATTTAAATATATATATTTACGCTGTACTCTAATTATAGTGAAACAGTCTGTTTTATTAACCCGTGTCATCCTTTGAAGAAGAAACCATCTGTAGATCCAACGAGCTTTAACCAACTCGATTACGAAGACTGTTACATATGGTACCCTGTAAAAATGATACCAGATTGTCCCAGGTCGGTTGGATGATTTAAATAGTATTTTTCAACATTTAAATTTTTTCTCGTCAGTTTTTCTCTAATTCCCTCATCCATGGACGTTCCGTGACAGTGCCATGATTAGCAAACATGTTTATAGCATTGCTCTCGTCCTGGGTATGACGATAAATTACATCTGGCAGCAAGACTTCTGATCTGAAGATGGGAGGTCTTGAGGAGCGTGGAAACAACTCTTTGAACCCTCCGTCCCTGAACAATTTTAACCCTTCTACCTGAGCCCCTGTGTCAGAATTAGCAAATAGTTGCTATGTAATGTTTCACGGTAGATATAAAGATAGTTACAATGGTTTACCCACCTTTCAACCGGCGGCTGGGCATTAAGTCATTTTGCACTGCCACCTGTCAGGGTTCAAAAGATTAATTGTTGTTGTTCTCTTGTCCCTCCGCCGACCCGAGATGGTAGCACTTGTTATAGACAAATTTTGAGCCGCCAAACAAAAACAAATATTGTCACAATATAAAAGTACATCTTTATAGTAAAAATACAAGCAATATTTTTTTTTATATATATAAGAAAGAAATAAACTAACAATACATTTTATCAGTTGAAGGCATACATTTGCATTCGAAATATTTTGAATTCAGCATTAAATATTCCATAGAGATGTTAAGATGTCGCTAAACAAAATCAAACCAAAAATTAACATTGCGTCTTTTTGAAACTTGAGTAACGAGATCCATGGAGATGTCGTTAAACCTTCTAGAGATATTGTGTTTATTAATAATAGCACATCTGCTGATTTAGCTTCGTTGACTTCACCATTGTGGCAAAGAAACACGGGATAATGTGTGCCTATTTTTTTAAAGTCATAATTCAATGGCTAATTCCTGTTATGGGGACCTTTACAGTTTCTGAAGGGCGATTGTAATATCTGATTTGTTACAGTTGAGTCAAAATGCTTTTTACCCGTTTGCTAATAGCAATGTCGCAGTAATTTTTCAAGTTTCCGATTTTTTTATTTTCTTCTTTTTTTTTTTTATACCTAAACGTTTTAACATTTGCTGTTTGTAACCAGCTGTTTCACTAAATTATTTTTTCGGGAAATATTCTATATTATGTACTCAAATCTCATGGGTGCCCATAATTGTGATCAAATTTATCCATATATATATAGATATATATAAAGAAAGAACCGTAAGATATATAATCCGGTGTTCTTATAGATATTTTTATATTACCCAGTAATTTTAAAAGTTACTCCAAAATACGCTTGAGGATGAAATAAAACTAACGACTTTAATTTAATTACAAAATTAAATTCAAAGCTTTTAGCTTCCATTTTTGAAATATAGTTTGAACTGTGTAGCAAAAAACCATATTTTAAATCAATTAATTTATAATATATATATATATATATATGTGTGTGTGTGTGTGTGTGTGTGTGTGTGTTGGTTGCCCATCATAAGAAGACTGACGATAATTTTGACATAAATAAGATGATACTCTGATCAAAGGAGAAATAATTCCCTAGGACGAAAATATATACAGAGTGCCTTGATCGGAAGGTAAATGTGAGCCCGCGCTCTTACAACAATTCACCATTCCCTGCGGAAATTCTGTTATCACAGTGTGGGATATTTACTAAAAAAAAGTGATGGGAAGAAAATATCTGTGATGTCTGATTAAAACATATCGAAAAAATATATTTGCCATCAGTACTATCTATCTATCTATCTATCTATATATATATATATATATATATATATATATATATATATATATATATATACATTTTACATATATATATACATATATTTATGTATATATATATACACACAAACATTTTGATATATATATATATATATATATATATAAATGTGTTTGTACATAAATATATATATATGTAAAATGAGTGTATATATATGTGCGCATGTGTATATTTCTATACTGTTATGTGCATATATGTACGCATGTGCATCTATATGTACACGCTTTTTCCTCAGTTTTTTCATTTATTTTATTAAATCTTTTACATAACATATCTTCAGATTGTTATCGATATTTTGTTGCTTCATATTTTTATTTTATTCTATTATTATCTAAATTCCTTTTTGCTCTTTTCGTCTTTCTTCATTTTTATAACAACTTATTCTAACTATAGTTCCCTCTTTCAACAATGGACCACGTGATCTGGCAATTTTTGCTACAACTTGCTACACGAGAGCCGCGTTTCCCCTACGAAACCTATACCTCTTTTCATCAATGTTTACATCTCAATCCCCCTACGACATACACTAATAACAACAGACCTGCAGAACAACTTTTGCACCGATCAAAATTTAAGTTCATTTTCATAAATGGTCTCGTTCATTAAGGTATCAGAGAGAGATCTGTATTTTGTTGTTTTTTTTTTAATAATTCGATTTCCACTGGAAATTACCCATCTACAAAACATCTATCTATCTATCTATCTATCTATCTATCTATCTATCTATCTATCTATTTCAGTCTGTTCATATCTATCTATCTTTCTATCTATCTATCTATCTCACCATCTGAGAGGAGAAGGTAAGTGAAGATACACATTAATTTTGTACATGTTTGGAGATTTATGTTTGCGCGCGGGCATGTGTATATTTACTGTTATGTGCATATATGTACGCATGTGCATGTATATATCTATACTTTTTGCAGCAATGAAAATTTAAATTTAAGCTTATTTTCGGAAGATTTCGTACATTGAGGTATCAAAGAGAGATCTGTTTTTTTGTTGTTGTTGTTGATAATACGATTTCCATTGGAAAATACCCATCTATAATACAAAAAACATCTGTCAAAGAATAATTCTCATTTCGCTGTTTGTTCCTCGGTCAGTTGATGAAGGACACAGGCGTGTCCGAAAATTCCGAAAATATTTCTCTCCGTGCTCTTTGCCATATGTTTAATAATTAATAAATTAGTTATTGTACTGTTTACATTGGAAGCATTTCGTTTGTTCTTTTTTATTAGCCAACTTATCTGTTTGATTCACACACACACACACACACACACACACACACACACACACACACACACACACATATATATATATATATATATATATATATATATATATATCTTACATCAACTTAATACTACCCCTCAAAAGTGAAAAAATGATACGTAAATTTTTTCATCGTTGGAAATAAGGTCTGATGATCCAGAGAAACTCCGCGGGGAAATAAATTATAACCATGTACCCTTAAAGTTCTATGTTTTAATTAAATTATATATATATATATATATATATATATATATATATATATATGAAGAAAATATATACGGAAAAAACAAACAAAAATCCTTATATACAATTATGCTGTTTTAATGTTAATATGTCAACGTCTGACGTTTCGGTCTAATAAACCATCTACAGGACATATTCATAAATTATAACATTATCAATACAACATGACAAAGACGATGTACATATTAACATTAAAACAGCATAATTGTATATAAGGATTTTTGGTTTTTTCCGTATATTTTTTTTCTTCATACTGTCGGATCTATATCCATATATTTGCTTGCATATATATATATATATATATATATATATATATATATATATATATTATAAAAATCATTATAAAATCATTATTAAGGTAAGAGAACAATAAAAATCTCAAAATAAAACAAGGACTGAAAATGCATTTAAATTTTTGAAGTTCAAAGTTGAATGAGAAATAAGAAACTGGAGAGAAGTGTGAATGAAGAAACTGTTATCATAGAAATTACGGTTATATTTTAACATTTCAGATGTAAAATGATGAGACCTTACCGCCAATCTAGTACTGCGCTAACATTTATAAACCTAGAAGATAAAAGCATTGGTTAAAGGAAAATGTAAAAAGAAAGAGACATACTCAGAAACAGAAAGAGATTGCTTGGACATTCGCTGTGTCCACAAATTCATTAGACTCGATTGGCATGCCGGGGCTTCTTTCTTATCTGTGTTATTTCTTGTTTCTGTGTTTCGATCAACCGAAACACACATTGTGCCTATTACGTGCCGTCGCTTCCCTCTGTCTTTTCTACAAATACTTTCACGGTAACTGCCCCGACTAGCTACTTTCACTGGTTCCCAGACTACATGAATTTAAGTGTGCTACTAGGTTGGCATCTCAGTCTCACTCGGCACTGTTAAATGTAGCCGTCTCTTCAACTCCAATAGCTTCATGTCTCGCACTTCCCGTCTGTGGAACTCCCTTCCTCTTATTTGCTTCTCTGATAGTTATAATCTTCAGTTATTCAAATGCAATGTCAATCGACATGTTCTTATACCTTGATTTAATTACCCGTCTTTCTCTTCATCCTTTCTTCTATCACGCCTCTTTACTCTTGTTCCCACACTCTAACGACTGATATGCTAGTGGTACTCCCGCCTTGCTTGGGGTGAAATACTTTTTAAAAAGTCTTATGGAATAGGCATTGCCATCGAATTTTAGGAGGAACTCTATATACGCTTTGGTTTGTGTAAATGTGACAACTTGGGACCCTTCCAGACCTGTCCCCTTTTCAAAAAAGCAGGAATAGAAAATGGTTTTTGGCTTGTTTTAATGGAAATAGAAAAAAGAAATCACATTATGCTTTCTATGCAGCAAAATAAAAAATATCTCAGTTTCTCTCATACCTTTTACTTTTTCCGTCACTCAGTTGACTGTCAGCTTTAGTTTTTTCTTAAAAAATAAACTGAAACATGTTTCTGACGAAGAAGATACAAACATTATGCCCCCCGTCAATCATTATCAATAAAAAACACGTTCCGATGTTTCAGGAACCAGTCAAACCTAACTGATATACGGGGTGTCCAATAAGTCATTAGACTCGAATGAAATGCCGGAGCTTGTTCTCCAGATTTACCTGATTAATTTGTGAATATACGAATGTTTCAATAAGCTGAGACACGTATTGGTTCCATTCTTGTGGTGTAGCCATTGCCATCCACTTTAAGGGAGAACCCCTGTTAATTATTTAATTGCGGTTTGAAACATAAAAATGATATTAATAAAGCCCAATGTCCATCGAAACCACCCCCAGTGACATCAAAGCTAACACAATCGCATATCTTGATCAATACGGCTCCGTTAAGAAGTGATATCGAAGTTTCAGGGACCAGTATAGCGTAAATCATATACAGGGTGTCTACAAAGACATTAGACTCGATTGAAATGATGAAGCTTGTTCTCCAGATTTACCTGATTCATTTTTGAATAACCGACTGTGTTTCTATAAACCAAGACACGCACTGTGCCCTTTGTTATGGAGAATTCATTGTCATACATTTTTAGGGGGAACACTTGGTAATTATTTAATTGCGGTCTGAAAGATAAAAACATAACTTTAAAAAAATACTTTCAACCGGTGCAGAAGTTCACAGTTCGGACCCACCATGCCACGTACACAGATTCGATTCATCCGCATTTCCTTCGTATCCTACTGGTAAGAAAGATTTTCCACTTAGAGACATTTTATCCAGACAACCGCAACTTTATGGGCCAGGCTCCCGAGACAATACTTCCTTGATCTCTATAATATTAACCACTTCATATCCAGAGTCAACAGTTTTCCAATCTACATATCATCATAATCTAACCCTAACTCTTCACTCATGACCATGCAACAAGCTTACTCATAGCTTGAGAGGCTCTTGCGCCTTTTCTTCGATGAACATTTAATAAACAAATTATATGTTTCTATCTTGAAAAGAATATTCATTACGTTGAATGCGGTGTTAAATTATTTTTCTTTTTAATCCTGTCATCTGAATTGCTTTACAAACATTCAATTCTCTAAGATTTTACAACATTATTTAGAAGTATGTTAAAAATAATTGTAAATTCGTTGATTACTTTGAAAACTCTAAGGTTAGGTGTGTGTTGAGAATGAACAAATATAAGCAGAATTTAGATCCAGTCTTAAGAAAGTATTCTTATATATATATATATATATATATATATATATATATATATATATATATATATATATATGCATTTGCCATCTTTTTCTAATTTCATTTATCAATTTCCCATGATCCTCTTCTTTGGTATTTTCAATCATCGCAGCTTTCGATAGTTAAAGAAAATTGATTAACTGAAGAGAAATAAATCTTTTCAATCTTCTCTCTCCCGCCGCCGCGCATGCGCGCCAATTGGCCTCGGAATTTCTGCTTCCTATTCTACTCTCGCTGACGGGTGTTTGTTTTTTTTTAACAACCAAACTTTTCTCGTTTTTTATCAACTATTTCGAAAATGCAGTCGATAGAAAAATACGCATTTATTATTTAAATATCTATTCCTTGTTGCAAAATAAATAATCTTAAAATATTAGTTTATTAGATTAAAAAAATAGTTTGTAGAAAATGTTTCTTTCATTTAAAATTTTAACATTATGATAATGACGAAAAAGTGGAAGGCGGTAATTTTTTTTACTTTTCACTCGGCTTCCAATTTTCCCTTTTCTTCTTTCTTTCTTACTTTCTCTACTTGTTTTTTGGGTTTTTTTTTTCTTTCTGCCTTTCTTTTATCTTTCTTGTATCTCCCTTCTTTCTTTCTTTCTTTCTTTCTTTCTTTCTTTCTTTTTGGTTTCTTTCTGTCTTTCTTTTTCTTTCTTTCTTTTTTCTTTCTTTTTCATTCTTTTTTATCTTCTTTCTTTCTACCTTTCTTTCTTTCTGTCATTCTTTCTTTTATTTTATTTCTTGTATCTCCCTTCTTTCTTTCATTCGTTCTTTCTTTTTTGTTTATGTCTTTCTTTCCTTCTTTCTTTCTTTCCTTCTTTTTTTTTTTTTTTTTTTGTTTCTTTCTGTCTTTGTTTCTTTTATCTTCTTTCTTTATTTCTGTCGCTCTTTCTTTTATCTTTTTATATTGGTTTTCTTTCTTTATTTATTTTTTGTTTCTTTCCATCTTTTTCTTTTACCTTCTTTCTTTATTTCATTTTTGTTTGTTTCTTTCTTTTTCTACTTTCTTTCTTTTTTTCTTTTTTGTTTCTGTTTTTCTTGATTTTCTTTCTTTTCCTTTTCTCCATCTTTCTTTTCTCTTCTTTATTTCTTATTTATTTTATTTCTTTCTTTTATCTTCTTTCTTTCTTTCTTCATTTCTTTTTGTTTCTACCTGTCTTCATCGTTTACATTCTTTCTTTCTTTAATTATTTCTTTTTTGTTTCTTTTTGTCTTTCTTTCTTTATCTACTTTTTACTTTATGTCTTTCTTTTATCTTTTTTCTTTATTTCTTTCTGTCTTTTATTTCTTTTTTTTTCTTTCTTATTTTTTGTTCCTTTCCTTCTAATGTAACAACATTTAATTCCTGGCTATAGTGGTCAAGATTTTAAGAGTCATACTATATACTACTGAGCCGGTCTAAGATATTGCTGTTGACGTGTATTGTTTACCTGACAGCCTGGTTTTAATTAACACACCTTTCCAGAGCACAACTTCTCGTTCAAGTGAGCTTTGATCCGTTCAGTAATTTGCATATATTGCCAACAAGAAGCTTTTGCTCAGTGTCGTTACTGTGTGAATGACCCTTAATTCAATAGATTAAGAAAAAATCAGAATGAAATGTTGCTAGTCGTAACTTATCAGCATCTTCTTATATGCTGTGTATCGCTCGAGGATATGAACAGCCACGACTCTCCACAACATCCTGTCCGTTGTAGCTCTTAGTAAACTTTGTTTTATTTTTTCTATTTCTCACGACCATTTACACAGTCTCGTTAAGTAGATTATGCGACCTTTTTCTTCTGTCCGTTTTGCCATCTTTATTTACTGTGAGTGTCAAATTCTTTAAGCTTTCTTTCCTCATCATGTGCCTTAGAAATAGGGTTTATATCTGTGAACGTTTCACAGTGAAACACTAAGCAAATCCCACTATAACATATTCATGAACATTTCATTGCGTATGCAATTTACTTCTAACAAAAGAAACACTTGTTTAACCTTTCCTTTTTTTTCATTTTGTTTTAATAAATATAATCTTTGCCTTACAGATCAATTGGTCTGTTATTTTGTTCATGTCCTATTTACACTGCCATGATTTCACGTGCTATGAAATCTTCCCGTAAGAAACCTTAGGCATTTAAGTATTAAGTAGCTAATCACTAACCTCACCCCTCGCTTTTCTTTTTATAAAAGTAGACGAGCGTAGAGTCTTTAAAAATAAAAGTTTTTATTCGCAAATTAATCTCGGATCCGCTTATTGAGTATCCCTAAAAAGCGTAAAATTCACGAACGGTGTATTTCTATTGGGTACTTCAGGGTACTGGGGGTCTGCTTTCTTTGCAATAGAAATTCATAGTCAATCGATCACCCGGAAAGTAGCCGCCCTCTAAAATTAGTTTCGAACCCAACACGGTTACGTATTCGAGATATTTCCTAGTTAGGGGTTCCTCGTATTTTAAGAAACACGGAATAAGGTTGATTTTTAAAGTCTGCGCCAAAAATGTACACAAACAACATAGATCAGATACGAAAATGGATCATGCCGATTTAAAACCTGAAAAGAATTAAGTCAATGTTTAATTAAATAAACTAAATTATCATAACTTCGTATTTAAATAATTAAAACCCTAAAATTTTTGCGTTTGCTTGTTTTCTACCCACTCCCCTTTTTTTAAATAATTTTAACGACTGCAGACGTTTTGATTGACAAAGTTACATGGATTACTTCCCCTTGAAAGGCATCAACAGCATTTTACTTACACCCTTGTGCAAATTGAAACAAAACGAATAATTACTTTTTTTTTCTTAATTTTTTTCGTATGTTTCCAATGAAACATGACCCAGCACACGTTTTATTATTTCGTATGTCCATTCATCGAAGTCGTTCAATGCAGATTGGTCATAGATTCTTGATTGGATTTAAATCAGGAGAATTTCCGAGCCAGTCTATAGTACTTTGATTTGCACACTTGTAAGGCTTGTTAGTGTGTTCGTGCAGCGTTACACATTTCGTACGCAACCTTGGAGTAATTTCCATCGCAGACAATGGCCGTAGGATAACTAATCGACAGTCGAAACAATAGTGTCTGGGCGTGGTAAAAATCTGATGTAAACACGGATGACGCAATATTTTTTCAAGGCCAAACAAGTGTCATCATACACCCCGAAAAGAGATTCATATTACTGCACACCACAGCAAATGACCTAATCTTAGGAAAAAATAGAAATCGATTACACCCTGTCTCTCCAGTGGGTCTAAAATTGACCGTATGGTGAAAAAAAGAAAACTAAACCAGTTGGTTCAATTAATTTGCACAAGGGTATACATAAACCATATTGAACGCGCCCTTCGACGTGGTTTAATAGCAAGCTTGTCTTGCCAGATCAATTACGATTAATTAGTGAGTCCGTTTATTACTTGTGACACAACTAAGCTACGCTTAATAAACCATCATAGACCATAGCACAATAATATTATAGATAACTGCTTACAAAATGAATCCCTATATCCAAACTCAGTTCTGAGCGAAACTATTCATTTTCTCAATATCGAATGCTAAACAATTTCATTGTGTTATTTTTTCGTGGCGGTTGAAAATTGTTTTATTATCTATAAACTTTATTAAAATTTATATTACTTTCTTTATCGACTTCAGGAATATTTAAGACAATAAAAAAAACGGAAATAATAATAAAATAAAATAATTAAACCCCATGTTATATAAAGAGTTTTTTGTTTTTTTTTTCATTTGCCATAGTGGAGGAAAAAACCAGAGATATCGAATTTAATTATATAAAAAAATTCTAATCGTAATAATTAATTTATCTTACTTGTCGGAAAGATCTCCTGTTCGTAATTCGATCATCCATTGCAATAAAACCCAAGCATTTGAAAAATTATTTAACGACATTTAAATCGAATGAAAACGATTTTATAATGCGTTCTTACGATATTGACAAAATGTTCGCCAGCCTGAATAGAAAGAAAAAAAATTTAATTCCTTTACACGAGAGGTTACATGTATGGTTTGGTGCTCCTGCTATATATTTAGAAATGTTTGATAAATTAACGAATCTGCAATATCATAGGTCCTGACCTAGCATTTCTACTTTAGATATTTTCTCATTGTCGTAACGTGACTTCCCTCTGCCTTTTCTACAAATATTTTCATATTAATTTTTCTAATGATCTTTCCTGTATGGAGCCTTGACTTTATCAAAACAACATTCAGTTGTTCACTTTTGCAGCGTTAATAAACGTGTAGTGTCATCTCCTAATATCTCCATGAATGTCCTTGGGGGTAAAACACTTTTTTCTGCAGTCACATTTTGGCTGCAAGGTCTCCCAATATTACAGGTGAAATGCTTAGATAAAACCGCAAGTTCTATGCTATCAGTTTCTTCTTTCGCACTCCTCGCATTCTTCCTGGTTCTTGCTTCCCAGTCAACTTTGATCTTCAAACATTTAAATGCAATGTCAATCGGCTTACGACTATATCACGTTGAAAGACCGGTTCTTGTCAGATCTTCGACGTTAAGCGACATCGAGATGATCAGTACTCAGGTGGATGGTCACTTGTGAATAGCAGGTGCCGGGAGCTTGGATGTGCGGAAAGCTGTGTTTCAATTCCAGTCAGGTTCCTTATATTCTCTTCTCTCTTCTTAATTCCTGTTCTTTCATTATTTTCGATCTTTGATCCTCTTTCTTACAATATTTCACACTCAGTGACCCCTTCATCTTAGTGGCTTTATTGCCTTGCTTGGGATTGGATTAAAAGAAAGAGATCAAGTAACAACAAATCTCAATAAACCAGTGTTTTTTCTTCCTTTTCAATATTATCTATTCTACTACTTTGCATTTTTCGGAATAGAGATGCAGATTGTATAATGGATCTTCTTCTTCTAAGTGCCGCTTCCCTTCAGTATGCGGGCGATTATGGCTCTCCACAATATCTTTTCTTTTGTAGATCTCAATAAAGTTTGTCTTTTTGCTATCTTTCCCAGTTTCTTTTCTGTCAACCTTTTACATAACCGCGTTAGATAGGTTATGTGAGTGTCATATTTTGCCCCGTGAGTGTCATATTTTCTAAGCCCACTTTCCTTATTAGGTGGCCTAGAAATTTCTCTTCTGATTCTAAGGATGTGTCCTTTCTGTTGCTATTCTCCTTAAAACATCCTCCTTGTCACATGTTTAGTCCATGGAATCCTCAGCATCCTTCTGTAGAGCTACATTTCTCTTGTCTCACGTTTCTTCTTCATATGGGATGAGATTGTCTAGCATTCACTACCATATAGGAGAAAAGTTAAATTCAAGTTTCTGATACAGGCCTCGGACGTTTTGATTTATCTTCCAATCAGAAGAGTAAGGATTTTTTTCTCTGATGAATAACTCGAAAAATCAAGATAAGAAGATGCTTAAATTAATTTTTAAAATTGTTTTCTTCTTTTTTGGTGGTGGAGAAGTGACTCGATACCGTAAGGTTTTGATATAAATTTACATTTGTTGAGTTCATTCCATCTCCCCAATACCAAATCCATAGATGTGTTGTAATCTAAATTTGCTTCGAAAGCGAAATCGTAGAGCCGGATTCGAATTCTAGGCCTGTTAGATATATTCACTTACACGCAAATGCAATGTATATATGCATTTCCTCCCCCAGATATGGATTAAATAGTAGCTCTTGTATCTGAAATAATTCTTATTCGTAAAAAGTCTTAATGCAATTTTCACACTTAAAAACAGATTCATCATCATCATCAGGTAAAGAATTCTTCTCCAGACGCTCCTTCCAACCATCTCTGTCAGATATTGCTGCCGGCAGGTCCTCCAGATAGCATCCAGAGTCATCTACAAGTTGGTCAATGTAGGTGTGATGAGGTCTTCCAACTGATCTTTTACCGCGCAATGGGTTCCATAGGAGGGTGTCACCCACAAGTTCTGACTTACTTCTCCAAAACTAACCAGCTAGCCAAAGCGCGCGCTCTCTCTCTCTCTCTCTCTCTCTCTCTCTCTCTCTCTCTGCGAAACTGAGAGAGGAGAAAGTATTCTATACCGGCATTTCTTTGTTAGGTGTTTCTTCCAGCTGATGTCCAATGCAAATCGTAACATCTTTGTGTATGTTCCGTCAAGTGTTGCTTCTTGGTGTTTCGCCATTGTCTATATTGTTGGGCCGTAGAGCAAGACAGATTCTACCGTGGCCTTAAAGAAGCCCCTCTTAAGCCTATCAGAGAGGCAGGAATTCCAGATGGTGCTCAGGCCATCAAGGACCCCCCAGGCCTTGCCTATGCGGATTTTGATGTCTCTCAAGGTTGAATGGATGTTGCTGCCGAGGTAAACAAATGGATGGACTCGATGTTGTTGCCATTTTTCAACTTAATTTTTCCGTATAATTGTAAAAACGCTTGATTCCATTGATGAAGCTTAACTTCTTGTGAGGTGGGAAAAAAAGTTGTTATAGAGTAGTTTCACAGTGGAGGCTTGTATTTCATGAAGTCAGTCCTAAAAATGTTCGACGTACAAAACGTTAGGGACTTCATATAATAGTTAATGACACAGCAATCTAGTCGTGGTGGTGGTTGATAATTTAATATCCGACATCGACTGACTCACCAACTCTCTGAGCTCACTGGCGACTGCTACTACTACTACTACTACTTATTATAGGTGGGAGAGTCTATTAACTATAGAATAGGTGTGTTCCAGTATAACACAAACTGAGAAAAATGGCGTGTGTTTGGACATATTACAAGGCACGACAGTTTGTGCAAGACCATCATGCACAGTTGAAGGTGGACGTAAAAGATGACGTCAACGCAAAAAGCTTGTTGGACAATGTTAAACAATGGACAAGTATGACTGTACCAGAATTGCTAATGGCTGCCGTTGACAGACTGTTGTGGAAAAGAATTAATGTGGCTTCTGCATTCGGATCCACCCTACGATTACAAAAGTCAAGATGATGATGATGACGACGATAATGATGATTTAGTTTCCATGCTGCCAGCAAGTTTATATTATCGCTCCTGACCTGAAATCTCGGCTTCAGTCACTTTCCCATCGCCGTAAGGTTGCCCTCCCTGTGTCTTTTCTAGAAATGCTTTCATGGTAATTGTTCAGATGAGCTCTTATTTTATTCTTCTTCTCCCACAGACATTGAATTGTACAGAGTTAGCAAGTTGGATTGTACTAGTTAGGACTTTCATAGAGACCCTGAGGTATTATGGTGGATGTAGTAAGATAAGTAAGAATGAGTTGTTTACGTGTTACGAATATTGTGGTGTGTTTGGGTCAGTGCTTGTGGCTAGCTAAGTTTAATGGTAAGACAGAAGAAGACCATCCTTTTTTCGCCATTCCCAATTTTGGCCTTGTGCCACACTTCTGTAAATAAAGGAAATAAATATCGCTCTTCGCTATGGTACCTCGACTTTATAAATTTAAGCGCAGTACCTCAATTTACATTTACAACGACAGCGTCGAGATCACATCAATTTGAAGTTGGGCTATAATGTTATACAATAATGTTCTCCGTCCTGAAAATTGGATGCTGGGCATTATTGGTTATTTATGCCTGGATTAAGGGTTAATCAGTTTTGTATCGATTCAAAGGTAAGATTTCACTATGAAAAATATTCCCGCGAAAAGAAAAGCAAGTTACCACATTTTTACTAAAACTTCCCCAATAACTTTTCTTCTTAATGAGAAAAAATAAATACGTGTGAAAAAGTCCAGCGAAACCAGGTCTAAATCTATTTTTTTTTCTTTTAGATAAAGAAGTTTTAGTACTTTTGTATTCAAGCAATATATTTATAAACCACGTGCAAATTTTTCCCGCCAGAAACCATTTTCCAACAGTCTATTTAGTGCTTAATTTTCGAAAAAAAAGTACAGGTGGGAATATTTGCACCCGTTTAACATATACATAAAGTGTGTTCAAATATTTTCAGGGAAAATGCTTTCTAACAATGTATATAGGAAATAAAAAGTTAACAGTCGACAAGAATGAAATGAGTGTAAAAAAAATGCAGAGAACAAAATTGGTTAAGCAAAGTGCCTACTTTTCAGCAAACAATTCTGTGAAATTTTGCCAACGCAAAATATTTGAAGAATTTAAGTTACACTCTCTAAAAAAGGATTTTAATTTTAGCTGATTTAATATTTGGCAGTTTAAAAATGATTTTTATATTTTCATATTTAATGAAATCTTATTTCCATGTGCATATTTAATAACGTGTCTCTATTTCGAAAAAGATGGTGGTGTGACGGTTACACACCTGGCCCAAGGTCGAATCCCTTGGTTACGGCGTTAACTGTGACGTCGCTCCTCCTGGTCGCTCCTCCTGGTTCCAGCGTGCCGCTCCAACCCCCTTGGTTGGATGATCACCAGCCTCGCCTTTTCCCAACTCGCTTCCAATACCTGGTCACTAAAGCAACTGTACCGATCTCCGGTCTGTCTACCCACGCTGTGTTTAGATCTTAGACAGACGGGACCAGCAGGGATTGGGGCCGATACAAGTTGAGTCCGACGGGGTGGCAAAACACAAATAAAAGAGAAAATAAACTCACGAGACAAAAAAAAGATTGCTGATGAAAAAAAAAGGGTAACAACCTTTTATATCTTAATGTCCGTTACATAAAAACAAAATTGTTCTCAATTCCTGACCCGCTCTGTGGACTATGGCAATAAGCTTCTATCACACAAACCTAAAGATTTCGAATTGCCTACTCTTTAGAATTGTGTATGTCGGAGTGTGGTTTGGTTCGACATGGGGCTAATTTCTATCGATCATTCGCAGTTGATTCTTCTCTTCGACTTGAGTTGTATTTCTTTTTCTTCGTCGACTTAGGCTGGAAGTTCTCTTGTCTTCGACTTGGGCTGGAAGGATCTCTTGCCGCAACTCAGCCGCAACTCTCTGTCGTCCGAGGTGATCTCTTCTCGCCTGCCGTCCGGGGCTGAACTCTGCCGTAACTCTGCCACAACTCTCGGCGTCCTTCGAGCAATCTCCTTCTTCGTCTGCTTGGGCTGGAAGTTCTCTTGTCTTCGACTTGGGTGGAAGGATTTCTTGTCTGAGGATTCTCTTGCCCGCAAAGGGGCGAGTGAATCGGGCCTGATGCCCGCGTTCAGGCTCTATCCCTGCCCGCGGTCCAGCTGCAACTCAGCCGCTACTCTCAACTCAACTGATTTCTGTCGACTGGGGTCCTGCTTTTATTGACGCCGCAACAAACTGGGGTGGGTCTGTCGGCGTCAGGGTTTTCTCGATAATTCCAAAAGTCGCATTATTTTTTGACTTCCCATTATCGCTATTGTTTTCACCCCTACTTCCTCACAGTGCCTTTGGTGGGGAGGTGCACAGCCATCTCTCTTAGTCTCTCGTATGTCAGGTGACCGTTTTTCGACCAATGGTTCCTGATCGGGCATTTCTTTCTCTTCTTTCTGCAGATCACGTGACCGTTTCCGACCAATTGTTATTGATCGAGCATCCTTTCTCCTCCTTTCGGGCATGGTTACATCGTTCTTGTTTTTAAAAACAAAATCCAATTTTGCCTTTTCTGCACGTACGAAAAATGACAATCTTGGCTTTCTCTCACCTGGGCTCTGTCAAACAGCCCGCCGCTAATTAGATGTGACTTCAGGGAAGAATATTGGCGCTATCTGTGAACTGAGACAATCGTCCCTTCACCTCCCGTCTTTGTCAGACCCGACAGTCAGAAAATCTTAATTATCTACATTGAAAATGTTCCACTTTATTATCGTAGGTTTCCAATTCTTAATAGGTCAGGATCTGTATATTGTTCCACCGGTCACTCCCTCAACCCAAAAAACACTTTTTTCTCTGATTAAGATTTCGTTCTCATTGTTCTTAAAATTTCCCTTTACTCCAAATTGATAATGAGTCTTTCTACGCAAAAAGTAGGTCAGATGTTTTGACCGATATCTGGTTTTCATCAAGCGGCCCGTTTTGATATCATGTCTTTCCCTTTCTTTCTTCTTATTATTTCTAATTCTATTCTTCCAATTGTCTTTAAAAAATTCGGCCACACGCAGGCCAAGATATCTTTCTGACTCCTATCTCCACCATTGACTGGGTCATGCATCATCCAACTCTCTTTCTTTCTTTTTTCTTTTTCTTCCTCTTTCTTCTCTTTTTCTTTTCTTTCCTCTTCTTCCCTTAGGATCGTCTAAGTACAATCTTAGTGAATTATTTTCAACTCAATTATTTTCCGTTTTAAAAAAAATCAACAACCTGTTTAGTAAACCGAGTAAGAAAAAATTAAATCATATTTCTATGAATATTTCTAATAATGCAAGGTGCCACAGTGGCTAAACATTTATTTAGTCGATAAAAGTAAGTGTTTGACAATTTATTGGCCAGTGATCGATATGAAGTCAGGTTTTGGTAAGTGGAGGGTGGGTAAATAATATTTGTTCACTATTCACTTAGTCAAATTAGATAGATGTAAACAGTTTTAGATAAATAGATGAATATGAAGTGACACAGAAACATATATATATATATATATATATATATATATATATATATATATATATATATATATATATATATATATATGAATAAAATGACAATAGGAAAACTGGTAATTGCTGACGCGTTTCGTCCAATGTGGACTTTATCAAAGCAAAATTCGAAAAGTCCACATTGGACGAAACGCGTCAGCAATTACCAGTTTTCCTATTGTCATTTTTATTCATAAATATTGTCTTCTCTACTGGTTAAATCGGAGAAATTTTCATATATATATATATATATATATATATGTATATATATATATATATTATTTATTAGAAAATTATGACATAAATATGTAATAAAATTGCTACAGTAATAGCCATTTCGTTTCAGCCCTTCTGGTGTCTTATCAAGTGATAGTTATGAGTGTATAATAAAGTGTTTTAAAAGGTTCAAACCAATCAAACACACATCGCTAAGGGAAACGCTGTTACATAAGCTGGAATGACCAATCAAAATACAAGTAGATGAGAATTCAAAAAACTTGACAACGGACCTTATTTATTATAATTAATTAATGATTTAAGGTTAGGGTTAGACTAAAATAAAATTCATTCTAACTCATTAATATTAAATTTTACTATAAAATTCAAATATATATATATATATATATATATATATATATATATATATAAAGGGACAGAGAGACAGACATAAATATTTTCTAAGTGTAGCTTAGATGTGCACAAAGCCGAAAGTATGGTGCTATAGCTAATCATTACATCACAGTACCCCGGAAATATATATATATATATATGAGTGTGTGTGTGTGTAAGTGTGTGTGTGTGTGTGTAGTAGGGGTAACAAATATTCGTATACTATTAAGTTCAATCAGATTAGCTAATATGAGTGGGAGCAATATCAATTTATTTCGACTCGAGACTATGATGGGAATGTACCTTAAAACAAATCCAGGCCGATCGCTAGAAATAGATTGTGATAGATACATTGTATAGATAGATATAAACAGTTTCAGATAGATAAATATAAAGTCGCACATACACACGCACAAAGATTCTACCCCTAAGCTATCGGTGTAAATGAATGTTATCGCACGTGATCTGAGTTTATCACACTCAACTGTGTCCACGATTTTGAGGGAGAGAAAAAGAATTTGTATGATTTAAAATATTTAACCAATTGTACCGTAAGGCAATGTTCGGCTTAAACTTGAGGTACGTAAAAATGAGAAGCAAAACAATATGAAGAGAGATGACAGAAATTGTATCAAACGTAAAGAAACCTTAAAATTTAAATGCAATACTATAAAGTCTAAATAAATATAAAAAGATTGCAAAATTAATTACAGGTCGACTTCGTAGATTTACGAGTTGCGGGTCGTAACCAATAGCCGTGGGTCGTAACCAATAGCTGTGTTTCGTAACCAATAGTTGTGTATCGTAACCAATAGCTGTGTGTCGTAACCAATATCTGTGTATCGTAACCAATAGCTTCTGTCGTAACCAATAGCTTCTGTCGTAACCAATAGATGTGTATCGTAACCAATAGCTGTAGATCGTAACCAATAGCTGTGTGTCGAAACCAATAGCTTCGTGTCGTAACCAATAGCAGCGGGTCGTAGCCAATAGCAGCGAGTCGTAACCAATAGCTGTGTGTCGTAACCAATAGCTGTGTGTCGAAACCAAATAGCTGCGGTTCGTAACCAATAGCTGTGTGTCGTAACCAATAGCTGCGGGTCGTAACCAATAGCTTCTGTCGTAACCAATAGATGTGTATCGTAACCAATAGCTGTGGATCGTAACCAATAGCTGTGTGTCGAAACCAATAGCTGCGTGTCGTAACCAATAGCAGCGGGTCATAGCCAATAGCAGCGAGTCGTAACCAGTAGCTGTGTGTCGTAACCAATAGCTGTGTGTCGAAACCAAATAGCTGCGGTTCGTAACCAATAGCTGTGTGTCGTAACCAATAGCTGCGGGTCGTAACCAATAGCAGCGAGTCGTAACCAATTGTTGTGTGTCATAACCAATGCTGGTCGTAAAACGACGGTGACCTGTATGTAAAGTTCAATATTTTTTAATATCGTTTGACATGAATGGAATGCCACCAACATATAGATACCAACGGACTAAGATAATTACACAGATATGAATTGGCTGGTATAGATATATATATAAATACCCTGATATATATGCTCGTGATTATGTTGAACAGTTTTCAGCCGACTAAATAGACTTTACCGGGACAAACTCATTTGGTTAGGTTTCGGAAATTGATCGAGTTTAGAAAATATCAGCATACCCTATATACAAACATTCATATGATATAAAGGTGAAGAAGGCCGGAGAGTTTAATGGCAGAAACGTCGTGAATATGCCACTAAAGATGAAGGCAAAATTTCAGCATACCTCATATACAAACATTCATATAATATAAAGATACATACTTCTGTATATATATTTTATATCAACAAACAGTATTTTGAAAAACGGTGTGACAATTTTGGAACAATTAATTTCACGAATACAACGGAAAAAAAATCTAATCTCGGCATAAAATTTGTCGCAACTACATCTAAAAAATTCAAAGACTTAATCAATAAAAAACAGAACAAGCCAAAATTTGATGGAGGAATTTTCTCTATCGAGTGCAGGATTTGCCAGAATTAATACATTGGAGAAACCTCAAGAGGTTTAATCAAAAGATTATAAGAACACAAAAGAAACAACACAAAAAATGCATTGGTTGTTCACTGCAACAAAATGAGAAATGTTACTTTGATTAAAAGAGAAAATAATCCACAGAGACGAAAATGTCTAGAAAGTTCCTTGATCACTAGTTCAGCCACAGTAAATTTGTGCCAGGCTCTTACAATATATCACCATTCTTGGCAGATTTTCTGTTGGAACAATGTTGGAGAGTCTGGGATAAAGGTGATAGAGAGAAAAAGAAAATGAATACATGTGAATTTGGCTAGATTGAATAAAATAGTCTTTCAAAAATATTCTTTCAAAAATTTTGAAACTACCAGCATCTCTCGTTCAAAGCCTAGTCCGATGAAATCCTAACGGATGAAACGTGACACAAAACCTTTTTTCTAATTTGTCATAATATTGTTTCTAGAAACTTTTAAATCATTTTCATCCCACATTTTTTCTTATTAAGATAACCGTTATATTTAGTGAACCTATCGTGTAACAGACAGAGGCACTGAATCAGAAATTAGAGAGCCAAGTTCGAATTCTAGTCGAGTTCATTCATTCTCTTACGCTCAAATGCTCTTGAGAAAGGTAAAAATCCATCTCACCTCCTTGCAGCTCTGGGTTGAATAGTAGGGCATCCTGGGTTATTTTGTCTGTAATGACTCTTAGAGAAAGTCTGATTTCAAGACCGGTTGGGCATGAGGTAAAGAACTCCAACCCGTAAAAACCTACTATTGCTATGGAAACCCAAGAATCAGTCCCCACCGTCCTGTGAGTTGTGAGGCCCAGGGAGTCTTCTTACTTTCACAAAACGTGATTGAACACCTCCCACAGACACATTTACACCTTCTTGGTCTTATGTTTCCTACTGATATAAAACGGAGCGATTATATTGACTCAAATGCTGGGTTTTGTACAATTGATTCACCGTGATTTGCCAGGCAATTATCCTCGTTGGAATCCATCTTGGACATTTATAAATCCACAATTCGACCGTCCAATGAATATTGCTGAACTATCTTGTCTTATGCTCCTACTACGTATCTAAAGATTCTTGACAAAATCAAAGGAAGGCTCTCTGATGTTATTGGTCCTGATCTAGCATCTCAACATCAGCCATTTTCGCAGCGCGATGACATGGCTTCCCGGTCTTTTCTGTAAAAACGTTCATGCTAATTGCTGTGATTGCCTCTTCTCCTTGATAGCTTATCCACATGAATTAAAGCGTACTACTAGATTGGCAACTAGGTCTCATCGTTTTACCGCTGATAAAGCTTGATGTAACCGTAAGTCCTATTCTAAGAGTTCCTTCTCACCCATGGAATTCTCTACATGATTCTTGCTTCTCTTCTTATGGTCAAAAATTTCAAAGTAGACTCAATCAACCCATCATTTGTCTTCCTGAATTATGTTTTTTTTTTTTATTGTCATTTTTTCGTTCTTTTGCATTCCCAGGACCCCCGTGCGTCTTAGTAGCATTATCACCTTCCCTCGGGTGAAATGATCAAAGAAATTAAATGAGAGGTAAGGAAGAATAATTCTAGTAGAAGTAGTAGTAGTATTTCTCTCGTCAAATACCACATTAATTCTAGAAGAGGGAGATAATCTGAGAAATTATTTTGATTTGGGCTTTAAGCTTACAATTTAATGTTATTTTAGAGTTGTCTCTCGACATCAGCAGGGATATTTAATACAAGGACTGGTCAAAAAGTATAGGTCTGGTGCTACAGAACATAACAAGTCAGTCTTTCGAAGCATTCCTACAATGAGGCAATACCCTTTATCCAGCGTTCTTTCCATTGAAGGAAGCATTCCTGAAACTCCTTTTATGAAGAGCTGCCTCGTCACATTCCCTTGGATCTTCTCAACATTTTGAAACCTTTTCCTTTTCGAGTGGGATTTGATTTTTGAAGAAGAAAAGGTAGCAATGGTTGAGATCTGGAGAATATTGTGGTTATCAGACTTAAGGAATATTGTAGTAGGCTAAAAACTGTTGCATGGTCACTGACGGAAACTCTACACTTTACACTTTCATTCTAAGCACAGCTATAAACAGTGAGAAAGTTATAACTTACTGCGCATGCGTGATAGAGTTAAAGATTAAAGCGGCTTCAGTCTTGGTACTTTAGGTCCATTACCGTAGCAACAGTTTGATACTTTTTCGTCAGACCTCGTATATTGGTTTATATTGAAGAGCCTTTCAGAAAATCATGTATTTGCATTTAACCAGTTCACATATATTCTATGTAGTTTAAGAACGTTTCTATATTGCTATTGTCACCTAATACAGTGTAAACGCAATCAATATAATTATTGCTTTGTAGGCATTGTTGAAGTTCAATTTGGTAGTAATGGCCGCTAAATATTCCACCTCCATAAACCAATAACAAATCCTAGAGAACAATGTTGGAATTTCTTCCTCGCCAATAATTTAATTCTTTGCGATTTATAAGAAAATAAAAAATAAATAAATAAATAAAAATGAGAATAATAACAAAAAAAAATGAAAAATAATATAAAGAAATAAAAATTCGAAAGAATGATTTACACTGTTCGGACTGTTCTCATATTTGCAGCCATTTTCATGACGTTTCGGTCGTTGTAGGCTCCGACCCTTTTTAGATTATTGGAATTTCGAAGTGAACCTCCTGTATAAGCGCCTCATACACATCTGTTTACCCTACTTTTGCCGGCCGATTTCCTGTTTAGTTTCAGGGCATTGAAACACTGTCTTGTCTGTCAACGAAAAGAATTCTTTTACTGGGAATTGGGAAATGTTTCGAACTAGAATCTAGTGAGTTCCACACATGAATTGATTCCACGCTCGATTCAAACCTTACAAGAGAAATAAATATTGCGGTGAAATGGCTAGGATACAGAAAAGGCATCGGGTAAAACGGCAAAAGAACGATTTACATTCTATTTTTTTTTTTTTTTTTTTTTTGGTAAGGATACTTAAGATTAGAAAATCTACTAATATTGTTTTTGGTAAGGGCATTTAAGATTAGAAATCTACAAAAAAAATTCTATTATTATTATTATTATTATTATTATTATTATTACATTACCGTATAAACGTGTTGATGCAAGCCAACGTATCATTTTCTTAGCTTATTTTGGGAGCCTGATTCCATATATCAAGTCCATTTTTCAGGTTGGGCTCCACATTTTGTTGTACAAAATTTCTGTCTGAATTCCTAAGACGTGGAGTATTCATTATTTACACTATTTATGTTCGAACTATTGTCCTCATCTTTCCTCATCTTCAACTGACCACTTTCTGTCTGAATTTCTGGGATGAAGAGTTAGTATTTACATGTGGACTATTGTCCTCATCTTTGTTGTTTTTATCACCTGATCGCCTTCTGTCTGAATTTCTGGGATGGGGAGTTATCATTATTTACATTATTTATATTCGGATTATTATCCTTATCTTTGTTGTTATCACAATGTTCCGTATATCGATATCGATACATTGAATACTGAATTGAACACTTTATTTAATTTACAGTAAGAGACTGTTCTCGTTCTACGGCTCATATTTAAATAAATCGTCTTGTTCCTCTTTATGTACTGTTGATCTGCGTGCAAGTACACTGCCGGACACGATCCCTATATCATGACATTCACAAAACAACGCTTTTATCCACTATGTCTTTGTCCCGGAGGATAATTTGCTGCATTAAGCTTAGACTGGCTGCTGATTTCGTTCTTTCGTTTTTCAGAAGCTATGTTTTATTTCACACTAAGATTTATAGTAACCTAATCCAATTATGACCATTGTTTGCATAAGATATAATGTTCTAAAGCCGAAGAACTAAAGCCAATGCCGGAAACTGGGTATTGTTCTTGCATTGAACGCTCCAGAATTGTTCAAAATTACCCCAACTGCCTTGTCACATTCTCTTGGATTGCCCCGACGTTTTGAAATTTACCTCTTTTTGAGTGGGTATGGAAGAATTAGAAATGCACATTACTAATGAGCGAGAACTAAAGCATAGTAATCGGGGAAACAGTAGATGGAGATTGATATTGTTGTGGATTCCGAGATGAACTTCAGTCTCCAATGAATGACAAACGCAGGAATGAAATATAACAAATAAATGTATTTACACAATAATACAATTGATAATACGGTTAGTAAATCCAGAAAAGCGATTTAGTAGAAATAATAATAATAATAATATATATATATATATATATATATATATATATATATATAGTCTGGTAAATCCAGTCTCGAAGTAGGACTTCCTTAGAGTCTACGTGCTTGTAACTGTGACTTCTACAAGCGGTTACCTCACACTATTACTCTACCTCCAACTTAATCACAATCTCTGTTCTCTCTACTCTGGCTCACTCTGGGTATTTAACGGCAGCAGTCCAAGTACATACTGGTCGAGTCCACTTTATGAAAAAGGGGTGGACATCATAACAGATATTACATTTAAATTTTTGAAGATTAAAGTTGACTGGAAAGAATTAAGCCGGAAGGGAGTTCCACAAGTAAGAAGTCCGACAGAATAAGTTGTCAGCATAGAACCTAACAATTATATTTAGCCAGCTCAGCTGTAAATTGATGAGACCTCAACACTAGTCTAGTACTGCGTTTAAAATTGCCACCATAGCGAAGACCTGACCCGAACAATTACCATGAAAATATTTGCACAAAAGGCACAGAATAGTAACATTAAGGCGGTGGTAAAGCAACTAAATCCGAGCTGCCAGATCAGGGCCAGTAAATGGGGCAGCAATATTCTAAGCATGGACGAATGGTAGACTTATAGATATGTAAGATAGATTCTGGCAAGAAAAATTGTCAAGCACGACACTGAACAAATATTCTTAGCAATGGATGATCAAAATTTAATAAACAAACAATGAATTATAATGTAGATATAAAGTGGGGATCAATTCTATATTACAAGTTATATATAAAATGATCCCTCATTTTGTGGTCACTGTAGTCTCTCTATATTTATATTCCAGAGAATGGAAATAAATCTAAAAGACATGCCTGTGTAGCTAAACAGTATTTCATTGATTGATTAATTCGTTTTCTATGGCTTATCAACCCTCAACAGGTTATTTAAAGCCAGAGAATATTTTGAAGATAATAATAGTTTAGTGATACAAGTCTTATTTATTAACCCATAGCTGGGGGGAAGAGGAACTAAAAAGACAAAAGATAATGATTGACATTGCATTTAAATTTTCGAAGAGCAAAGTAGACTGGAAAACAGCGAACCGGAAGAGAGTTCCACAAGGGAGAAGTGCGAGAGAAGAAGCGCTTAGCATAGAACTTACGGTTACATGTAGCCAAGTGAACTGTTAATTGATGAGACCTCGTCCCAGTCTAGTATTGCGCGTAAATTCAAAGAGTCTAGGTACCTGAGCGAAGAGCTGACCCGAACAATTACCATGAAAGTGTTTATAGAAAAGGCACGGGGGGGGCAACTTTAGGTCGGTGAGAAAGTGGCTGAAGATAAGATCAGGACCCATAATAATATAAAACAAAATGTGTTACTGGTCCTTTTAAACACAACAATGATCGACCAACTTTCCATTGTCACTCAGCTGGTCTTCCTAGTTTTACTCAAAGACGTGAGTCTAACTTCTATGAAAATTATGGATGGAATTCTTCTCGATTATATAATTCTTGCTTTCTTTCACAACACACTGGCTCAGTCTTTCCTTATACAGTACAATTTTTGATTTACTATTTTAATCAGTTCAATCCAAGCAAGGAGATGAAGCCACTAAGATGCAAGACGTTATTAAGAGTGAAGGAAACAAAGAAACGTTGAGGAGTGAGAGAACAATAAGAAGAACAAGATCCAAAGGCAGAAGATGACGATTGACGTTGCATTTAAATTGTTAAAGCTCATAGTTGACAGGAAAGCAAGGAGATGGAAGTTAGTTTCGCATAAGCAAGGAAACTTACATAGAACTTACGTTTACACTTAGAAATTATGAGACCGAGCTAATAATCTAGTCAGCAGCTATGCGTGTTACACGCCTAGACGATCATGTTTCTTTCGATACATGACTGACGAGGCAGAATTTTTCCGCGGTAGGTTGTCATTTCTTTCTGGAAAACTAGTAGACCAGTTGCCATCCAAAGATCTAGAACCTGGTTTTTCCTGCTATTTACCCATAGCTAGGAGGAGAAAAAGAGGATTCATACCTTTCCCAAGGGTATTAACACCTAAGTGAATGTAATGGATTCGACTAGAATTCGAACTCGGCTCTCCGATTCCTCAATCTGAGTCGTGCCATTACTCCACCGTGTCTCCTAAAGTCAATTTAATTATCTTTATATAAGATTAGATTTCTTTTTTATTATATAAATTTATGTACAGTGACACTGAAATTTTTTTGTGGGAAAGCGAAACAATGAGATTCGAACCTCGTCCCTTTTTTCTTCCCTGATTTAAAAAAAAAACAAAAAAACAATAAGAACTAAAACGAAAAATCTAAATATGATTTTTATCTTTTATTTCCTTGCTCAGTTATGTGCCATGCGTGATACACGCTTAGGCGATCATGTAACTTTCGATACATGACTGACGAGGCAGATTTTTCCCCCACAGTAGGTTGCCATTTCTTTCTGCGTTAGACCACTTGCCATCCAAGGCTATAGAAACCAGTCTGTCCTGCTGTGGAGGATTTATACCTTTCCCAAAGATATTAGCACGTAAGGTGAATGTTATAGACTCGACTGGAATTCGAACTCGGCCCTCCGATTCTTCAATCCGAGCCGCTCTTCTAGTACTGCAGTTAAACCCATGGAGTCAAGGTACGAAAAGAAAAGATCAGCAGAATAATTACCAGGAAGGTATTTGCAGGAAATGTCAATAATTTTACGTTATTGTCATGGGAAACTTGAAGCCAATTTGCCAGGTTAGGACAGATTATTATTTATTTTATTACGTATTTTATTCCATTTTAGTATTCTCCCCTTTCGTTTCAACATTGAGAAATATTTCACTTTTACATTCTCCGCCTATTTAAATTTTTTTTAATCATAATCCTCTAGTAATTTGGCTAGTGATATCTTCTTTTTTTATTTCATGTTATTTAGTTTTCACTCGCCAAGAGAATTCAATATTTGACCGTTGAATCAGAAAGGCTCAATCCAGAAATAGAGGCAAAATTCAAAACAAAATATTAAAAGGAAACAGGTCAAACTTCAAATAATATTAGCTCCTTTGTAACAAGTATCGATCAAATGGGCGTATTTAGTCAATTGTGCTTTTCATTCGAATGACATGTCTTCCAATAAATCCTTAACAACAAATTGCCAAGTTTATATTGGAAGATATTCTGAGAAGGCACGGAACTTCGGGGCCACAAGTCAGGGACTCCTGCCAGGTGGAATCATTCCAGAGCTTAAGTGAAACATTATTTTATATGTGAATACTGAATGAAACTATGAGAAATACGAAATTTTAAGGAAGTTTAATAAATATTCGATATATATATATATATATATATATATATATATATATATATAGATAGATAGATAGATAGATAGATGTATATCGAATATTCTACATTCAACACTATCACTTGATAAGACACCAGAAGTGCTGAAGCAAAATGGCTATTTTTGTAGTGATTTTATAACATGTTTATGTTATAATTTTTGAATAAATACTTAATTTAAATTTAAATATATTACCCTTTAATAATCATTATTGATGATAAAATTATTTAAATTGGAATAACCTTTGATAATTGTGTAGGTATCTAAAAACAGTCACGAGTTTAATTTATGAACAAAACTCAAACGAATAGATGTCAACTTAATAATCAACAAGAAAAAAGTTTAGGAAAATAAAAAAGATTACTAGATGTAAAATGAATTACTCTTTCAATGTACTTTCTATGAATTTTTTCCGATCGACTATTTCATAGAAAATATCCCAAATTCCAACAAACATCAAATTAAATTCTTCGTAGATTTTGTAGACATTTAGATTTATATCAAACTTTAACCCCCAAATATACCCTTTAAAATAATGCGAAATAACAGCGTCCAAGAAATTGAGTGAAACCTTCTCTCATCAGGATTGTTTTATTGTATCTTCTTCCTTTTATGTCGGCTTTCCTCTTCACCCCTTACCCATCCATATCTAAAGATAACATAAGTCAAGTGAAGCATTTGTCTGGCCCACACCAAGTGGGGTTAGGGATAAAGGATTGAAATGGTACATCTAACTCACTCATGTCTTCTCTCCCCCGTCACTTCCTCACTTCCTCACTTCGCCTTCTCTCCCCACTCACTTCCTCACTTCGTTAATTTACATATGCTTAATACGGCCCGTCAAAAATGTGTAAATTTCTTTTCATTTTTCATTTCAACCTTTGGAAGTAAAGTCTGATGATCCAGAGCCATTTAAAAGGGCTATGGTGAAATAATTTATTACATGGAACCTTAAAGTGGTCTGTTTTTTATTCAAACATTTTTGCTCTAAATTTACATTGAGCTCTCCGGATATCATCCTCCTTGGGTCTACCCATACGGATTACCTAGTTTTGCATAAACTATATATATATATATATATATATATAGAGAGAGAG
The DNA here is from genome assembly GCA_903632075.3 of Acanthosepion pharaonis. Classification (NCBI taxonomy): domain Eukaryota; kingdom Metazoa; phylum Mollusca; class Cephalopoda; order Sepiida; family Sepiidae; genus Acanthosepion; species Acanthosepion pharaonis. The sequence continues at coordinate 378,146 of CAHIKZ030005478.1, forward strand.
AGAGAGAGAGAGTACGTTCGCTTTCCGACCATGAGACCCGGGTTCGAATCTCACCATGATTTATTTATCGGTCTGAAGTGATCCCAGTGCGCGGCAACTTTCTAAATTGCCTGAAAACCATACAACGGTTGACACAAGCTTTAGTGACAGAACACTTTGGGACCGTTGATAGCTGTCACAAGTCATCGTGACCTAGAGTTTGATTGTGATGGCCGTGTTCAGATTGTTGATCATGCTAGATAACACGCACTCTACCAGAAACTGTATCTAAGGTCTGCTCAGCATAGTTGCAGTATAAACCACAATTGCCTGAACAAACTGAGCAAGCGTCTGCAATAGGGATTGTCTAACCACCCTAGTAGACTGGTATCCTCGAATACGAATGTCCATATATATATATATATATATGTGTGTGTGTGTGTGTGTGTGTGTGTGTGTGTGTGTATCATTAAAGATATATCAGCTGCCAATATACCACATAACACTCTTGAAAGCTTAGCCTTGAAGCGGGTAGAATGGAGATTAACGTGTTTTACTGGACTCAGCAGTTTTCAATTTGCTTGTCTGAATCATCTTCAAGAAGCAAGAGCAAGAACTAAAAGGTCAGCCAATCTAACAGTGATCTCATATGGTGAGCTCTCCCGTCGTATTCATTTCCTAGCAATTTTTGAATAGCCAAATACAAAGACCTGGTGCATTACGTGTCACAAACTCCCCAAACCACTTCAGAGTTTTCCTACTCCTAGAGGCTATAGATCCCGGTATGTTTTGCTATTATTTACCCATAGGTGGAGAGCGAAGACGGTTAATACCTTTCCCAATGATATTACCACGTAAGATAATGTAATGGATTCCACTGGAATTCGAACTTCGGATTCATTGTTTGGAAAATATATTTAAAACAGAATTCTAATTGTGAAACAGCACAAGCAAAAAATGCATTTTTAAAAATGTATTCGATTAGTAAAAACTGTAAATAATCGTAAAATATTAGAAAAAAGGATGCTTGATGAATAAACTTTTTAAAATCATTTAGCAGATCATAATTAATAAAAGCATAAAAATATATAAAAGTGTATATAACACCATAATAGTGCTGGGCATAAATTATGAGACAAAATGGTTTAAATTTGCATTGTTTATTGAAAATCACACTAAAATGACTGTAGCGTATAACATATTACAACATAATATAGCTAAATTGTTCAGTTTAATTTCCCTTTGAAGTAAATGAAGGTCTTATTTGATGGCACAATAATTTAGTAATAATTTATCTGCTTTGCATCTTGCCCATGTACAATTTGTAAAGCTTCAATAAATTATAAATTTTATAAGGCTGTGCTGTAAGGCTTTCACTGATCACTGGAATGAAATTGCAAAGTTACGACTTTGAACCTAAACTTCAAACTTTTTTCTGCAAAAAACGGCAAGGCCTAGAATTTGAACAACTTCTACACAATACAATTAGAACTAACACAGGAAAATATATTGACAATATACCCGGAGAAGAAAATTCACCAGAAAAATTGTCTTGAAAGTATTTATAGAAAAGCTACGGGTAAGGTACATAACGATGATGAGAAAGTGACTGAAGACGAGATGCTAGGTCAGTGCCAATAACATTGCAGATTCTTTTCAGAATTTTATCAAGAATCTCTAAATGTATAGCAGGAGCACCAGACCATATTTAGCAGCAAATATATATATATATATATATATATATATATATATATATATTCACACACAGAGAGACCCCGACACACACACACACACACACACACACATATATATATATATATATATATATATATATATATATATATATATATATTAATGAACACCATATAGTTTTGTATTACTTGCTCCGTTGAAGATGATCTTGGAAAAAGATCGAAAGTACTTGGGAAATGAAAATTTAACTTGGCTCCGGGCTGAGTAACGGAGAGGAACTCGGACGAGGCTCCGCCGAAGGGCAGAGTCTCGTTCGGGGTGGTTGACAGCGGGGTTCAAAGAGGGAATATTTTTATGCGGGGTTCAAAGAGGGAATATTTTTATGCGGGGTTCAAAGAGGGAATATTTTTGGCCGAGCCTACGGGCTCGAGGATCTCAATTTAAACCCGGCCTTGTGCCACATGTAACCCTCGTGGTGGTGGTGGGGGGGGTAGCTAAATATCACTTGGGAAATGAAAATAAAAGAAATTTAAACAGCTATAGCACATTTCTCTTGTCCTTTAGCATCAATACACGGAAGGTTATTCTTAAGTATGAACGGATTTTATTAAAAATTAGAAGAGATAATGCTTGTAATTTATTTAATCAGACATGCCTAAAAGAGAGAGAGAAAGAGAGAGACACAAACATACATACACACACACACACACACACACACACACATATATATATATATATATATATATATATATATATATATATATATGTATGTATGATTAGCACTTAAAGTAAAAATATTACGTTCATATACAGATTTGCAAATAAATGTTTATTTAGTTTTGGTGTAATCAAAACAGAGCTCTATGTAGTGTAACACAGCTATAAAGTATATAATTAACTATACATATCAAATTACTTATGTCAGTTGTATGACTGATTTCTGGTCTGTAAAATAGTCAGGTACTAATAATTAGGAGCTTTTCGGCACGGTTGTTTTTAAAAAAAATATGGAACAACGCTATATTGTGTATTGATTCAACATTTAAAATTATGATAATTATAATTTAATATTGGGGTATAAACGCGAAAAATGGCTTGTGGCTGTAAAAATAACGCAAAATGAAGTAAAATAAAATAGAAGTAAAAAATCTGTTAAAATTATAAAAAAAAAAAACTTTAAAATTAAAATAAATAAGGAAGGCAACTTTACGCGTATGTGGGACAGGGTGAAGAAGAGGGAAAAGAGTAAGAGGAAGAAAAGAAAAAAGAAAAGGAAAAACGAAAAAGATAAACATAAAGAAAAGAGGAAATAAAAGTAGAAAAAGAATTGGAGTTAAAATGAAATAAAAATAAAATAAAAACATAAAAAAATAGTCGGTACGATTGTTTTTAAAAATTATGGATTTCATGGAAGCAACGTTATGTTGTAAAGTCAGCGTATAATATTATTATACGTATAATCTTATACATATACGTATATATATATAATTATTTAAAAAAAAAAAATTAAATTTATAACATAAATATGTTATAAAATCACTACAAAAATAGCCATTTTGTTTCAACACCCGTGGTGTCTTATCAAGTGATGATGTTGAATGTAAAATAAATGGTTTTAAAAGTTTCAAATTAATTAACGATTCTTCGTAAGGGCAAAACGTTGTTACATAAGCTAGAATGACCAATCAAAACCCAAGTATAGGAAGATTTAAAAGCTTGACAACGAAATCATGTTATAATAGATATTCAGATCTTTTAAAATATATATATATATATATATATATATATATATATATATATATATATATATATAAAAAGTATACGTATAATAATATTATACGTGTAATCTAATATGGGCGGATACATGCAAAATCATAGAGCAGTGTTTCTCAACCGGGGTTCTCCGGAACCCTATGTTTCCGCACAATATACACAAGGGTCTTGCGAGAGCAGGTGAGATAAGCTAATTCACTTTTGACTTTTTATTTAATTTCATATGCGTAATATTACTAAACATACATAATATATTCTTGGTTATTGTAATATAGATATCATCCTATCTAACCTATTAAGTTATTAAAAAATATAACGATCACCGGACAAATGTTTAGTGATGTCTGTACGACGTTGAAAAATTTGACAAAGAAGTATCAATTTTTCTTTAAACAAATTATTGAAAAATATATCCTATATTTACCACGTGAACTACGATGAAAATAAAATGAGAAAGATATGGTATATAATTTTGTTTTTGTCCAGGGCTTCCTTGAGACATGTAATTTATTTTAAGGGTTACGCAAGGGTAAAAACGTTGGGAAGCGCTGTCATGGGGAGCTGTTAAACAATAAAGTATATAAGTTAAATATAAAAAATAAAAAATGGAGACGCTGAGCTAAGAAAATTCTGTTAAATTTGAATGTTCTAATCGTCCAAGAGAAGTAAATTAAAAAAAAAGGTGCGGGGAAAGTAGATAAAAGATGAAATAAAATTAATATGGATATGAAGTAAATATAGATTTAAAATAATTAAAAAATTAATATAGCGGAGAAAGGTTATAAAAATATGTGGAATTATTTATTATAGAGAAAAGCGGTATATATGTAACGAGCGGGTAGATAAAAAAAAAATGATGGCGAGAAGAACGCTAAAAAAATATGACCCAGAATTTTTGAAAACAAACCCTACTGTTCAGGCATTACTTTGTTCTGTATTCATGTAATTTTGTATTGTTTTAGAAGTAACCTTGATAACAAAATGCAGATTTATAAAAAACAAAAATGAAATTAAAAGTTTAACGTTTCGAATCTCCTTTGGGCGTAGGTATAATTATATTAACGTAATCTTATATTAACGTAATATTATATTAACGTAATATTATATTAACGTAAACTTATATTAGGTGTAGTTATATTAACGTAAACATCACTACAATAAACTCCTATAAGACAAAAAACGCATCCCGAAGATTTTGTCCACTTTGTCATTAATCTCCCTAATATATATATATATATATATATATATATATATATATATATATGCTACCACCCCCGGGTCAGGGTGAACCTGGAAACGTCAGCAATTAAGAGGTGATTCCACGATCTTTAAAGCCTTCTGATCAGAGGCCTTGCTGTTGGACGTAGTTTATCGTCTTACCCTGGACGCGGATGTAGTTTATCGTCATACCCAGGACGGCGTTCACGATAGGAGAGTTCATCATATATATATATATATATATATATATATATACAGAGAGAGAGAGAGAAATCCGTTACGAAGTAAAACTGAATAAAAAATGTAATATCTGCGAAACAAACGAAAGACTGAATTATGTTCAAAGAATTTGTTGTAAAGAAAAGGATATATGCACAATAGGAAATAAAGAAAACTTGCAAATATAATTTATATTTGCGGACTTACCTGTTAGGAGAATTTCCAAGAAGGGACGGCTAACAAAACGTGTGGTGACTACGACAGTAACTTGCAAAAGAGGAAGATTTCAGAATCGAGATTATCGCGTGGCCCCAAGAAAGGTTATTTGATTGGACAGCAATTAGTCAACCAGAGTCCTAGATTAATAAGAGTTCAATGTTGACCTTTGAATGGTAAAGGGTTAGCGCTATTTACTATCCTTCTCCAATTTTTATAATCTTGGGAGTTTGCTACAAGTCTCAAGGAGTGTAGACTTTTGCAATGATCCAATCTTGACACTGATCCCAATCTCTTCCAGTCCGTTCGGGCGGTAAGTGTTAATGGTGCCCAGGGCTCGAACAACAATGGGGACGACCTCTATAATCTCCACTGCTCACGATTTTAGACTTCCCATTTTAAACTATCTTACACTCTTGTGCAAATTAATTGAAACAACCATTTTAGTTTCCTTTCTTTCACCATACGGTCAGTTTTAGACCCACCCGAGTGACAGGATGTAATCGATTCTATTTTTCCTCAGATTAGATAATTTCTAGTGGTGTGTAGTAACATGAATCTATTTTCGGAATGTTTGATGAAATTTGCTTGGCTTTGAAAAATATTGCGTCACCCATGATTGAATCAGATTTTTATCACGCCCAGACACTATTGTCTCGACTGTCAATTAGTTGTCTTAAGGCTATTTTCGTTACTCCAAGGAAGCGTACGAAAATTGTAACTCTGCACGAACACACTGGCAAGCCTTACCAGTAAGCAAATCAAAGCACTATAGACTGGCCCGAAAACTCTCCTGATATAAATGCAATCGAGAATCTGTGGTCAGTCTGCAAGGAACGACTTCGGGAAAGAGACATACGAGGTATTAACATGTGCACCGGGTCATGTTTCATTGGAAAAATACGAAAAAAAGTAAATAATAACGGAATTATTCGTTTTGCTTTAATTAATTTGCACAAGGGTATCGTTTTCCTGTTTTTCTTCTGCTTTGTCGACCTCTTTATTAATATTAGTCGTAGTAGCAGCAGAAAAATCTTGACTTATTCTTACAATGTTTTAAGGGTTTTCTCTAACAAAATGTATATAAACAAAGAACAGTAATTGCAAGTTAATTACAAATGAAGTATAGCTTATATTAACACTCGATATATTAAACAGTTAAAGAAACAATGAATGTTTTATCCAGGAACAACGAAAAGGTCATGTTCAAAGTTATTATAGATTATCATCATTTAAAGCGAAAATATTACTTTGCATTTTATGTCATCTTACTGAGCAATTTGTTAATTGATGCCAAAAGGTCTGACAAATTATCTTCATTCAAATCATTAATGAGACTGGCTATTGAGATCATTGCAAATATAATTACTTAATGCCAATGTGCTAACATTATCACAAGGCCGATATTCTGCTGATCACCTTACTGTTAGCTGGCTTTCTTAGACCGATCGCTGTGAGTTCAGTTCTCACTGGCTTCTCCAAATATAAGTTGGATTATATTAATTAAAAAAAATAAATCAACATCCTATTCGCATAATAACTTTTAAAGTACCAAAACGGAAGCTGCAACAATGACTGGTTTCTAAAAATGTAAACGGAAAGAAAAATAAAAGGATGTGAGTCAAGATTATCCAATGAAATCACTCGAGGTTCGTTTATAAATACCACAAAAAAAATCATTATTTAAATGAAGACACAAGTATTTGCTCTCGTCAAATGTTATTGCATTTGTAAATCTAATAATTATTGATTTTTTTCTCACTGTATCAAGAGCTTCCAAAAATAACAAGAAAACAAAATGATTCAGCTTGTAAACACATTTCGCAATAATTCGATATCGTTTAACGAAAAGGGATTTTTGAGGTGCATGTTTATCTGCAAAGTTACCCCGGGTTACGAAGCAACAGGAAACAAAAGTTGGCTCCAAAAAGTGAATTCATCAAGTACGATTTCTAGTTGACTTAACCGTTTGATTGGATTATTAAATGACATTGGTTTCGGGTGAAACTTGTATAGTTTAAGCAGAATAAGGTGAGAGCCTAATGGAAATCTTTTCATCCGTAGATAAGTCGCTGATATAGACCAATTCAAATGTAGGCGAATGAAACATCTCCATTTCTCTGTAGAATGGACTGATAGAACCGCAAACAAAAAAGTGGAAGTGAATGGAACCTTTTGACCAACTGCTGGTCTTTTTAAAAGAAAATCGGTGAAGAGAACGTGACCCTATAGGAAGAATTGGACTTCGGTAGTGTAAGTTAGCAGTAGTTTTCGTAATATACGAGGTGGCTGTAGAGATGGATTATTGTATATGTTTTTATAATAATATCGATAGTTTCTCTAACATGGACATTAGTGAATAAGTTATTTTCGACATCAAGTGAGGCTACAGTTGCATTGTTAGGTTTTAAATTTTTTAGAATTTAAATTACTTCAAGATTTTATATATATAATATTATAAATTAATTGATTTAAAATATGTCTTTTTTTCGCTACACAGTTCTAACCATATTTCAAAAATGGATGCTAAAAGCTCCGAATTTAATTTTGTAATTAAATTAAAGACATTAGTTGGAACATTTATAGAAACAAGGATCTTTTCATTCATAACAGGTTCGGAGGTTTTTGTATATTATTTAAATTGTTTGCGACGATGGATTTCTCGCCAATTAAATCATTAACCTTTGCATTTGTTTTTGTGTGAATAATTCATGAATTTGTAAATTGATTGCACGTTTATCGAAATTAAAATAACTGATCCAAGTGCGACTTTTGGATAATAAGTGCGACATTACTGTAATTATTGAACAATATAGTTCATGCTACTTTGACAGAAAATTTACCAGTAAAAAATTCGCTTATCACCATATTTGTACAAGAATGCACAACTGTAAAAATTTAAAATCAATCTCAGCGTTGCTACTGCACGCTCCAAAAACAATAACTCATTTCCAATAGCATTTTCGGATACAACAATACATATATTTTCGTTGTCCTCTTATTACTGGGAGAAAAAACAAGAACAACATCTATTCCATACCTGAAGATGTCTGTAGGAACAGACGAAAGCTTGTAGTAAAAATAAGAACTAATACGGCAGAAATTTATAGAAACAAGGATCTTTTCATTCATAACAGGTTCGGAGGTTTTTGTATATTATTTAAATTGTTTGCGACGATGGATTTCTCGCCAATTAAATCATTAACCTTTGCATTTTTGTGTGAATAATTCATGAATATATATATATATATATATATATATATATATATATATCCTATACAGTGTCGTCTCAGCAGTACTTCTCCTTCTTCTCTTCCTGGCTGGCGAAAACGTGTCGGTCCTGCACAATCAAAAATGACCTAGCAGTACTATCGGGTCCACAAGTAGTTGTTCTTCGACGATGGAATCGCGATTGGCTCGCCATTTCGTGTGACCTGGCTCAGGATCGGCGGGCGTGGGCAGCGATGGTCCATGATGCTGTACTTGTTTCGGAGGAAGCCGGTTCAACCCGACCAGGGTGAAAACCGATACAAGTCAAGTCAAGTCTCAATATATATATATATATATAAGGAAAACAAGGCGTGACTCTCTTGGATGAGTTGAGAGAAGTAGAAATGGAAACAGTGAGTGAGACGTTTTGATCAAATGTTTACGGAAAATGTCATTCGAAAACGCTCAGGAAAGGTCAAAGCTGAAGCATTATGATAAAATGATCAACAAAGGCAAGGGAATTAATCCTAATGAAACAAATGACAATAGTTATCATTTGATTAATAACTGACAATCATGCTCTTAGAAAAGAATTCAGAAACCTATATTCCGGAATAATGTTTACTTAAACTTAAAGTGACTGTACATACTTAACTTACCTTGAACAGAGAAGGAAATGATTGTTATATCTGACGAAATAAGGTGATAAAAGATATATATATATAATAAGAGACACATGGACCAGTGGATAAAGGCGTTATTTAGATCCAGTGACAGGACGCAAAGAGTGTGAGTTCAATACCTGGTTAAGGGGGTGGAGAACTTTGAGAGGGGAATTAACAGGAGATAACTGACATTTGACATTCGAACGGTCTACCCCAGTGAGCGAAATAAAGGGTTGTTTGACAAACCTCATGAAAAAGGCTGAAAGTTTGTGATACATATGGTGACAAAGATGAGGATAAAGTCCGAATAATGTAAATAGTGTACATAATGCCTCATCTCAGAAATATAGTCAGATACTGAAGGGCGGAAACGTTGGGATAAATATGTGGCCAAAGATGATGACAATAGTTTGAATAATGTAAATAGTGTACAAAACCTCATCTTATAACAGATACTGAAGGGCTGAAACGTTGTAATAAACATGGCGATAAAGATGAGGACAATAGTCCGAATAATGTAAATAGTGTACATAATACCTCATCTCAAAAATATAGATAGATAATAAAAGATAAGAAAATTATATTTGAGGATTAATTGAAGCGTCAAACACTTACTTGGACTGAAATTTAATAATACTGAAAACTAACTCAGCCTTTTCTATTTGTTACTTTTGTTCACTGACTGTTTACAAAAGGAAAATGGAATGTGACAGTATGATTATTGCCGGCCGATGGAATTTAGAAAGGATTCAAAACATTTTAAAAATAAAATGTTTTTTCGGTTGGAAAATAGTCGAAATACATTTGTTGATTTGTTTCCTACGGTTTATCGACCCTTTGCAGGCTATTTAAAGCCAGAAAATATTTTTAGATCGTAAGAATTTTTTTCGAGGTTTAATAATACAAGTCATACTAATTAACCCATATTTGGAGGGGAGAACAGGTGGATTCATACTTTTTTCTATTTGCACGTAAGTGAATAAAATGATCCCAACGGGAATTGGAACTCGGCTCTCTGATTAACAATTCCGAGCCATTACCTATTACACCACCCGCACATCCAAGCTTACAGTATCTAGTATTCCCAAGTGGGTACCCATCTAAGTAGTGACCAGGCTCGACGTTGCTTACATTCGGTGATCACACGGGAAAGTTGGACTATAAGAATAGATGGATAGAAAGAAAATATTGACTGATTAGTTTTTTCCGGTTTATTAACCTTTTTAATTTTTTGAAAGTCGAAATATATTTTTGGATTATAAGAATTCTTTTGAGATAATAATGATCTTAAAACGTTTTACTATTGAACCCGTATCAGGGGGGAGAAGAGGCGGATTCATACCTTTTGTAAATTGTATTTGCACCTCATTGAATGTAACGAACCCGACCCGAATTCGGAATCAGCTCTCCGATATCTCTTTTTCGAAGCCGACACACCATTACACCACCCACACATCCCAGCATGCATCATCTGATATTCCCGAAAATGAAGAGTATGCTGACGTATCTATGCTGGAACTACCCAGTACTCGCTTTCCAGATTTCAAAAGCATTCACGCGTCCTTGTAGGCGACGGATCATTTACACCGAATAATCCCTTTATCATAGACTCAAAACTAATTCTATAGCCATTTGCTTGACTAATGTTAAGATAAGATTCATTCAGTCGTTCCATCGGTTCATGCCTTTACATCTAGGACACACAGAGTCGATTCATCCACGTTTACGTCGTATTTTAAAAGTAAATAGAGAATACCCGCTCAAAGATGTCCTCCACCCGACACCAAGAACCACTGCTTTGTAGAACAGCTTCCCGCTTTGATTTATCCTAGACGCTATGTATTCAAGTCAAACGGCATTTGTTATTTATTCTCTCTGTCTACATAATATCAATTTCCTAATTTCATACACAATATTCAGTAGCGCTCTATTTTGATTGGATACTGTGACTTGGATTGCGTGATCAGTTATAAAAAATACTATTGTGCAATCTATGAAAAAAAGATGCCGGTTATTTTGGAATTGTCTTGCTTGTGCTGATAACTAACTTAGTCATGAAGAAAGCTTTCTTTCTTCAGGTGTGTCATTACTCGGATAAATCGATTATCATTTGCATAAAAAAAAGTCCATAAATCGATTAGTATTTGTATAAGTCCATAAACTGATTCAGAGATATAAGCTGATATCTGATTTGAGATTTGGAAGCGAGCTACAAGATACTTTTCGTCAGACTTGTTTTTGTAATCATATTAAAACAACCAAGGCAATAAAGACTCAAAGGGGTTATTGAGTGTAAAAGAATATGAGAAAAAAGCGTTATTAAGGTGTGGTTTATTTACATTATTCGGACTATTGTCCTCATCGTTGTCGCCATATTTATTAAACCGTTTCGGCCTTTGAGTATCTGTCTATATTTCTGAGATGAGGTATTATGTACACTATTTCCATTATTCGGACTATTGTCCTCATCTTTGTCGCCATATTTATTACAACGTTTCAGCCTTTCAGTATCTGTCTATATTTCTGAGATGAGGTATTATGTACACTATTTACATTATTCTGACTATTGTCCTGATCTTTGTCGCCATATTTATTACAAGGTTTCGGCCTTTCAGTATCTGTCTATATTTCTGAGATGAGGTATTATGTACACTATTTACATTATTTGTATGTGTCGTATTACAAAATACAAACATGGCGAATATGCATCTTTTAGATTGTTTACGTTTATAAGAGGTTTAGCTGTTTCTCGTTCGGTTGTTTATGGCTGGACGCGTTTATGAAACAAGTATAGCGTTACAAACGATACTTTTATCGTTCTATTTTACATTCTTAACTTATTGAATTCGAAGATGGGATGAAGAGATAGAGAAAAAGAGGTTAGTCTATTGTAATTTGGTCTCTGAAAAAAGGAACTCAAATGATACATGATAAAATCATTTTTTATAAGTGAAGATTTGGGGTTCGCACGATACGATACAATATGGTAATTGCTGACTACATAACAGAAACCTAACAAATATGACAGCAATATTCAATGCAAGGAGGAATAGTATAACTTTTGTATTTATAATAACTTTGAAATAGCTAGGTTTTATGTATCGGGTGTAACAGCATAATTGTTTAGATTTTGTAACAGCATAATTGTCCATCTCAAAAAAATGTTTAATATCTAAAAAAAAAAAAAAAACACTAAACTAATCGAGTTTCTTTTTTCCAGGTTTTCAGATAAGACATTTAGCCATCTTGTCACCATATATCGTAAGAATAATTGATAAACTATTTGAGTTATTCAGCTAGAAAGAGAAAATAATAAAATTGTTTCATGTCAGCTGCCGTTGTCTTCCCAACTGAGCAATGGTGAGAGAAAAAAGGTCATCCAAACCTTCAAAAAGGTGCCAATACTCTAGTTTCTGTCTTCAAATCCACTCAAGAACTATTAAGCGAACGATGAATATTTTTTTAAAAGGGAAAAGTAGAGAGGAAAACTGCATCAGGTCACAATTGCAAGAGGGATCAGAATTTTAAATTAGAGCTAAAGAGATCAATTAGAAAAGATCCAACTCAATCCATGAGACGTTTGGCACGTGAGAGAGGAGTTTCAGCTATGACAGTCCAGGGATCAATGAAAAAAAAGACTTGAAAATGAAATCGTACGTGGAATATGTGAGCCAACTTGTTACTCCAGGACAGAAAGTTAGAAGGTTCGAGAAGGCGAAGATAATTTTGAATAAGTTAGAAAATGATCCTGGAAAAAATTTGAACTTTATTTCAGTACTTCATGAGCTTCCAATCCTCTGCTATGATTAATTCATGATGGACATGTCACTTACGTTCATGATTGAATTCATCCACATTCTTCTGTTAAGCTTTGAGAGTAATTATACATTCTTATTGCTCAAAGTAGAATCGAGTAGTGTTATAGAATCATTCGAGAATTACAGTAATATATCTTTAATCATTTCTAAGATACAACGGTTCAGAGCTCAATCTCACAATTGGACAATTTTGCTGATACAGGATTTGGAAAATTTTGGTGTTACATCCAGTATAGGAGGTCTAACCAAAGCCGTTGCAGGCTTCCATAGTCTACGGGGAATTTTTGGCCGAGCTTACCGGCTCAAATCCCCTACATTAAATTCGGCCATGTGCCACATCTGACCGCGTGAGTCGGTTGGTAGATAACCTGCAGTCGGAGTTTTGTCTCCAACTGTGCTGGTCAAACTCTCTGTCTAAAGGCAGAGAGGGACCCCAGACGAGGCTATGTCGAATAGCAAAGTCTCGTCCCGGGAACCAGCTACCCGACACCGTTTTATATGCGGTCTACGGGGAAATTTTTGGCCAAGCCTACGGGCTCGGATATCCCACATTAAATTCGGCCTTGTGCCACATCTGACCTCGTGGGGTCGTTGGTAGATATCCTGCAGTTGGAGATCATCGTGGAATCCACTTGACTGACTTCTAACAGTTGACTACTTCTACGCGCCGCTGGCGAATCTTATATGTGTTGTTCTTGCCCTAAGTATCATCGTTCATTATCAACCTTCGTGTGATTATTCTATTCAGTAACCTTCCCTAGGTTACGATAGTTAAATAGATACATATGAACAGATGAGGAAAGTTATAGGAAGATTAGAATAGATATATACAGACAGACTTAGATAGTGTTGAAGCATACCTACGGACGATAATGGGTATGTCCCCATTAACATAAATACAGTAGTAAATACTGTATGTTGGTCTGCAGTTGGAGATCCATTGTGGAATTCACTTGACTCACTTCTAGCAGTTGACTACTTCTACGCATCGCTGGTGAATGTTATATGTGTTGTTCGTGTCCTAAGTATTATCGTTCATTACCAGCCTTTGTGTGATTATTCTATTTAGTAACCTTCCTTGGATACAACAGATAGATAGATAGATAGATAGATAGATAGATAGATATTAAGATAGATATGAACAGATATTAAGATAGATATGGTAAGACTAGAATAGATATATACGGACAAACGTAGATAGATAGATAGATAGATAGATATTAAAATAGATAGATAAGACTAGAATAGATATATACGGACAAACGTAGATAGATAGATAGATAGATAAAATAGATAGATGATAGATAGATAGATAGAATATGAACAGATATTAAGGACAAACGTAGAATAGATATATACGGACAAACGTAGATAGATAGATAGATAGATAGATAGATAGATAGATAGATAGATATGAACAGATATTAAGATAGATGGATATGGTAAGACTAGAATAGATATATACGGACAGACGTAGATAGATAGATAGATAGATAGATAGATAGATAGATAGATAATTATTGTATATATTTCGTTCAGCGAATGTACTTTGGATTAAATAATATTTTTATTGATGAGATCATATATACGTAGGGAGAATAAACGTTATTCTGGTCTACATTCATCCTTACGCCACACACACACACACACACACACACACACACAACACACACACACACACACACACACATATATATATATATCATCTAGTACAATGCTCAACAGACTGGCTGAGGTTTTCATATGGATGATAGTAAGTGCAGATTATGAGGATTCTCAATAAGGATGATTAAAAGGTTGACCACTTAAGAGGATTTGAAATGGCTTCTTTCTTTTTCCTATAGTAATGTTCAACATGTCTCTGTCCCTTCCGGCGAAAGAGAAACGAAATTGAATTCTAAATGACTCACCATCACGCTCAAGGCAGCCATAGTTAAACGGTAGAGTAATGAGCCTCGTACTACTGTTGAAAATTATGTGACTCCCTAAAAATTGTAGGAGTTTGGAAAGAAATAAGAGACAAAAATGAATATAAAATCTTGAAACACCAATTAAAAAAACACTTGTAAGAAAACCGGTAAAGTTAAACAATTTCTTAGAAGGGATATTTTCTTGGAGCAGCAGTTAACAGAGAATTTGCCGCCAAAATGTGCCAACAGGCGTTCGTTCCGGAGTGTTTGAAACGTTACCTTTTTTGACCAGGAGATCTGGTTTTGAATGACTTCGAGTGACTTCTTCATGCTATAGATTTAGGCAGGCGATCTTAGCTAAAAGTATCGGGGGAAAATACGACGGGTCCATGAAACTATTCAAAAGCCATCGGTTGTAGTACTATCACGATGTCACATGTCATCGTCACCGAAGATCAGAAAGAGAAATGCATACACACACACACACACACACACACACAATCTATAAAATCTGTATCTACAAAAAGAATGTATAAACATAAAAATGTCTTAAAATAATTGTCGGATTGCAATTTCATAATGTATGACGTCATTTGTTTACAACAATAAAAAATGTACGTGAGAGAATCATAAGAAGATTTATATATAAAGAACGGTAGCCCAATTTTATGTCTATATGACGGTTCCGTATAGGATACAGGTTCGATTCCTGTCCGAGGACGAATATTTTCTATGAAAATTTCCCGGACATTCAAGCCGGTAAATGTTGTTTATTATAAACAGAATATTTTACTTAAATATTTTTATCTATAAAAGAATGTATAAACATAAAATGTCTTTATATATAAAGACATTTTATTCTATATTTAAGTAAATGTTCTGTTTTATATATATATATATATATATATATATATATATATATATATATATATATATATATATATATTGTGTATGAAAATACTTTTACAAACATTGGAAGCGGGTTCTCACACCAAAAGAAGGAGAAATGTCCATGTAAACATATGTCTACAAATCCATCGATTTTGAGGTGACTTCAAAGAAAATGTACGGTAGTTGGGACTGTGGATATTTAAAAATTGGGAAGATATTTATTAAACAATAGAATTATGCGATTAATGAATCTAAAAGAAAATTTCTGGGGACGACATTATAAAAGCGATCATTATATATTTTTTTTTTTTTTTTTGATAATTAGTTTTTCAGTTAACCTTTGATCAGGGGTCGTTCGTTTGTGCTGTAGAGAAGTTATCACCCCCTTCAGAATTCTACCAGATGGACTGGCCCATAGCTTTAAATAGTCTACGATTAAGGACTTCAATAGTTAATTAATAAATTGATTAATCAGTTGATACTAAGATGATTAATATTCGGACTGATCTTACTTCGTTTGACTATACAGTATTTGACTCTACTCTATTCCTTGTGAGTTGTCTTGTCTTGTAACTTATTGTTCTATGTTTTTTGTATGTCAGCACAGGATACTGATGCTGAAAAAATATATTAAGCTCTCATTCTTCTCTTTGTATCATTCACCTCGATGATACAGCAGTTTTTTATACAAATTTGTAATTCTCACACCTTAATTAATTAGTAACATTTCTGCATATTAATTCGAGTATATTATATTATAAAAAATACTTAGCATACGAACCGAGTTATTTGTCAAGAACAGATGTAAACATTAGTATTAAGACAGTTTACTGTTTATTCAGCTGTCGACTGCTACATTTTATACGGATTCATAAAACAACGAAAATCTGTGTCATACACATTCTAGTAATAAAACACTTCACTTCTTATTATACGCATACATGAAGCAACGTTAAACTGTGACACTTATATTCTCACATGTAGACGCATTCTGTTTATTTTAAACTAACGCCATTGATTCAGTTGTATATTAAAGCCGATAACATAAACAAATATTTTATGTGAAGTTGTTCCGCAAATAATCTTTGTAATTTATTTCTTTCAGTTTGAAAGGAATTTAATATTCTATAATAAATATTTATTTAGATTTGTGGATCCGTATTCGTGATCGCTTATGTCTTCACATTATATACGCATATTCCTATATATATATATATATATATATATATATATATATATATATATATATATATATGCATGCGTACACACACAGATATATATATATATATATATATATATATATATATATATATATATATTTTAAGCGTTCACCCCAAGCAAGGCGAGAAGCTACTAGGACGCAAGGGGTTACAGAAGATTTGGAGCAAGATCAGATAGGAGTGATAGAGGAAAGGATGAGGAGAAGGATAGTGGATAGATCAAGGCAACTGGAGATATCGATTGACATTACATTTGAATAGTTGGAGATTATAGCTATCAGGGAAACTGGAATAGGGAAGGGAGTTCCACAGGTGAGAGGTGCGAGACATAAAGCGATTGGAGTAGAAGAGACGGCTACATTTAGAAGTTTCGACAGTGAAAGGGTGAGAGCGGGATGCCAGCCTCGTAGGGCGCTTGAATTCATGAAGTCTGGGAACCAGCGAATGCAGCTCCTCGGAGAAATTACCATGAAAGTATTTGTAAAAAAGACAGAGAGTGGCGACGGTGCGTCTGTGAGAGAGCGACTGTAGACGAGAAGCCAGATCAGGGCCAATTATATTGCATATCCGCCTCTGGAGCCTATCAAAAACCTCGAGGCAAACAGAAGGGGTCTCCAGACCATATATGGCAGCAATACTCGATGCAAGGGCGAATTGTTGATTTGTAGATCTGGAGGATCGATTCCGGGGAGAAAAATTTCCTTGTCTGATTCATAGTTTGGAAAAGTCGATGATTAAACCTAATCGCCACAAAATATATGTTGTAATTAATAATATTTTCCTTAAAGAACAATTGCTGCCTAAATACACGACGGTCGTTCCAAAAGTTATAAGCCTTACTAAGAAAGATTTGGGGAAACAAGACACTTTTTCAGTATTTTTCAATATAGTCCCCTTTGAAATTAATCATTGTAATAACATCACGGAAGAAAGTAGCATCTGCCAAAATGTCTTCCATTGCATATATGATCTCATCGGTGTTTTCAAAATGGCGTCTACGAAGGCGGGTTATGAGTAGGAAACAGGAAGTTGTCTGGTGGATGGGGTAGCAATTTAAAGCTACAGTTGGCTAATTCAACTACTGCAACCTAAGCAGTATTAAAGGTCGCGTTATCCTGGAGCAAGTACACGCCTGCCCTCAGCTTCCAAGTGCGTTTCGACTTAATTGCTTACTTCGTTTGTCTTAGTTTTGATGCATGGTACTATGAATAGTTTTTCCTTTTTCCAGGTCGCCTATAATGATTATGCATTCAGAATCCCTCCCCTACCACACACAAAAAGGCCATCACCTTGCCAACAGACGTTGCCTGCTTGAACTTCTTCATCTGTTTGCTTTGAATCTTTGATTTAAGTTCGAAATTTTGAATTACCAATCTGAGGCGGAAATCCACAGGCTGAGAATAGAAGCGAGTCAGAAGTGTCCTGGAAGAGTCAACGCTATTCAGCTACTGCTCTGGTGTCAGCATTCTTGGGACTCATCTTGCAGACAGCTTGCACATCCCCGAAATCTCAGTTAAAGCAGTATAGACCGAATCAGAACTAATTACCAATGGATTTAGCTATCTGCTCAACCCAAATCTATACGGTGTATGGCATCAACTTGTTCATCAGGGATTGAGGATTTTGGACGACCTGATTAGGGGTAAAATTCTGTGCTGTCCATGCCAGGCCTGGTTTCGGCACCCCACTTCTTTACAGAAGTTTTCACAGGTTATACTTTTAGCAATTATCAAAAATATAATGGAAACATTAATAAAAAGGAAAAAGGGAAAATCAATACATTCATATAAAAATAAAAATAAAATTATCTTTGATAATATATAGTCAAAAGCGCTCGGACATACAAAACAATTTCTACATAATTTACGCCCAGAAAAAAAAGAAAAGAGAACACAAGAACTTATATAAAGAACTTTAATTTGTCAGTCGTTTTAATGAAACTAATATATATATATATATATATATATATATATATATATATATATATATATATATATGTGTGTGTGTGTGTGTGTGTGTATATATACACTGCGTGCCAAATTATTATCAAATATGGCGCCAGTTTGTTTACATTGCGCAGATCAGTACGAAAATTTCAGTGATTGCGCAAGTCAGTATTGCCAACATTGTGTGAAAATTTTGATTGGACAGTTTTGAAATATTTGAAAAAAGTTATCTCGATAATAATTTGGCACGCAGTGTATATATATATATATATATATATATATATATATATATATATATATATATATATATATATATATATAAATGAAAAAATACTGAAAAAACAAAATTCTGAATATGCATTATGAATGTTAAAATAAATGTCGACGTCGGACGTTTTGTGTTAATTTGTTACCATCTTATAATGTTAATTTTCATTTAAACAAAATTAACATGAAGATGGTCAACAATTTAGACGAAAAGTCCGATGGACGTCGACTTTATTTTAACATTATTAATGCATATTCAGAATTTTGTTTTTTTTCTGTATTTTTCTTTCATACTGTCGGATTTATATCCATATATTTGCTTATATATATATATGTATATGTGTGTGTGTGTGTGTGTGTGTGTGTGTGTGTGTGTGTGTGTGTTATATATATATATATATATATATATATATATATATATATATTATAAGTTAACTGATTCAAAATATGTTTTTCGCTACACAGTATTAACCATGTTTCAAAAACTGAAGCTAAAAACTTCAAATTAATTATATAATTAAATTAAAAGTAAAAGTATTAGTTCCGTTTCATCTTCAAGCGAATATTGGAACAACTTATTTTTAAATTTACTTAGTTTTAAACACACACATAAATTCATAATTTCTTGTTTTCAAGTTACAGAGAAATCCAATCACTCAAACACACACACACACACACACACACACACACACACATATATATATATATATATATATATATATATATATATATATATATATATATATATATATTATCGTATATTGAGTATTGGTGATAATAAAATTAAATTCCGCTAGGCTTGTAGATAGAGGTGGAATATAGCCCATGGAAAAGAATCACATGATATCAAGATGGGTGAACGTGGAGGCCATTCCAACAGTAAAAGGTCATTATCACTGTCAGCTCCGATCCGTTTTCCTGGATATAAGGCAGCGCACTCAACCTACTTAATTTTTCAACATTTTGTTAAAATTTGAGGTTATTCGAGAAAGAATTGACTAAATTATTAGACTACAAATTGATATCAATTTTAGGCAGAAAACCCAATATCATAGGACATTTACATATGCAAAATATATATATATATATATATATATATATATATATATATATATATATATATATAACCACTATGTGCCTGACGAAGGTCACGAGACCAGAAATGTGTGCAAAAAATATGGTAAATTAAAGCATAATGTATATTTAAAAAATCCATGTAATAACTAAAATTTTTGCTGCTTCACTCACTTCTCTATTATATATATATATATATATATATATATATATATATATATATATATATATATATATATATTAGTGTTTAAGCCTTTTATTATATCCTTACTCTGTCCTGGACATTGAGTTCTACCTGGATTCTATCCTCTTGGAATTATTTATTAAAAAAATATACATGTATGTGTATGCACCTATGTATATGTATTTATATATTTTGCATATGCATGTGTATATTTACCACTATATATATATATATATATATATATATATATATATATATATATATATATATATATATATAGTTCGCTGGGTACGGTTCCAGATATATATATATATATATATATATATATATATATATATATATATATAACTAAAATAAATCCTAAAGAGCCAGGAAAGCCTACCTATAGATTTTACCTAAATTGATCTTCAGGCAGTGGACAATTTGTTTCGCCCTCTTCTGATGTTTTTAGGTCTTTCCTTGGATACCTATTTGTTTTGACATATCTACAAGTTGAGCTCACCGAGTTTTTTTCTAAAGGAGTGTTACTAAAAATATATATATATATATATATATATATATAGAGAGAGAGAGAGAGAGAGAGGTTATAGTGGTTTCAACGAGAGAAAGTATATTATTTAAAGAGAGGAGAGAAGCAGCAAACACATCTACAAATGTAATCAAAGCAAATTTAAAACTATGCCAATATATCAAACAGACAACAACTCTTAACCTAAATTAGAAGAAAAAACTTCATAGACAAATTTGAACCAGTGGTTGTGTGTATATATAGTCTCTCCTTCCAGAGCCCAGGGGAAATCCTGATGTATACTTTTTATCATTTACATTTTCTTTAGGGGAAAATGAATGGTTTATAACATTTTCGGATTTGCATATAACTCCAACTGGGCAGTTGTTTTGGACACTATAATTACAAGAGGGTTTGCTGTCTGGTTGGATATCATTTTAAAATTTGTTAAACTCCGAGTCATGCTATCGCTGGATATATATATATATATATATATATATATATATATATATATATATATATATATATTATCCTCACCGATAGCACGACTGGGAGTTTCATGCACAACACATTAAACCAACAGTACTATATCTGCGATATATTATAATTATATATATATATATATATATATATATATATATATATATATATATATATATATATATATATATATATATATACACACCACACATATATATATCGAGAGAGAGTGAGAGACAGAGACAGAGAGACAGAGAGAGTGACAAATACTCCATAATCTACTCAATAAACGGAATGACCTTATGTCTACCTGTATGCTTAGAAAAATGTTCACTTAATGTATTTTAATCCTGGATGACTCACTTTTCTTTTAAATTTAATTTCAAATTTTAATTTTCTGTCCGCTCTTATTTTAGGTCGTACACCGATTACCTCCTTACAACCACTCAAACGATTTTAATGAATAATGGCCATCGTTCAAATTTTTAATTTTAAGCGTACTTCAATTTCTTTTTTTTTACATTTTTTTTTATTATTGACTCATACCTACACTTCATTTCCTGTACTTAAACCCCTGATATTGATTTAGTACTATTTTTGTGCTATTTTAATTTTGAACTATGAATCAGCGTCCATTTCATAAGCATCTGTATACTTTTTTAAATAAACAATAAGCTATATATTGCCCCGACAATTTTGGTGACCAACGAAACTTAAGTCACGCACCAAACTATATACTAGTCATATAAAAGAAGTATCACACTTTGTAAACGCCATTTTGTGATTAATATATATTTAACAGAATCAACATGTATAAGTTGCAGATACAATACAAAAATGAAAAAACATGAAGTCGTGCTACTGGTGAAAAATAAAAAATAAAAATATATATTTATTAATATTTATATCTCATCAATTTTAATCGGGTTGAATGTATTTTTTTAATAAAATTTAATACATATGCAAATTTACGATAGCGTTTTTGGTAGAAAAATTGAAGCATTTAATTGCAATTTAAGCTCACTAGAATTAAAGAAATCTGTGCATAAATGGAACGTGACTGCTCAAAAAAAAACTATTGTATGAAAACCAAGCTTTTTATTTCCTTTTATTTGGTAAATTGTTGTCAGACTACCGTAGGGCTTCGTTTTTTCACAATTTATCTCACACACTTCTTAGAATTTGTCTTCCATTTAACTTAAACAGAAAATGATTTTGAAAATAATTTCCAGTAGTTGATTTCAATATTATAAATATGTTGCATGTCTGACATATTTTACATTTTTAAATTTTTTGCATTGATCTGACAAACAAAAGCGCGAACTTGATATTTTGAAATGCATTCCTATTTTAAAATCTTTTAAATACAAGTATTTATATGATATTATCAGCAATAAATTTACAGTTAACAGCCCCGCACGTGTAAATTAAAAGTAAACCATACGAATTTTGATAAGAAATAATTCCTTCATTTTAACCATAATTCCATGTAATTCTGTTGTTTGTTGTAAATCTAGAAGACGATCGCCGTTCGAATTATTTCCGCAATGAAAGACTCAAAACACAGAGTGGTTAAACTAAACTTTTTTTTATTAATCATGTCGACATGTAATCATTTAAGTATCTAGTATGGGTCGACTACCTCATCACTGGGGAGCCGTTTCGAACACGAAAGTGAACACGTCTATATCGCTTGACGGGTAAGAAACAACTTCTTGAAACCTTTCTCCTATCTATCTTCCCCACGCTAGCTCAGCCAATCAAAATCGGCTTTCTTACCATGGCTCACATCTGACACCGGCTGCCAACCGGTAGTCGGTGTCGAGATACACTTTCCTTAAAAACAATAGTCTGCTAAACTATTATTTAACAATTGATCATCTGGCCCTGTGGTAAGAAATCGCTATGTACGATGCCAGTAGCTGACATAGTACCCTCAATCCCGTTAGCTCTCGTATTAAGATATTTCTGTGGCAGAAAGGAATATGGGCGAACATTTCATTCTTCTTCTGAGGCTGTTCAAGGTCCTTTATTGGACGTCGGCCTTTCCCAGATCATGATGAAGTACAGATTGTTAGCCTACCTCTCTGTCCAAATAAATGTGTGCTGGCAGGGGCGGATATGACAGGCGATCATGTGTCCTTTTAGTTCTTGATCCCCCAAAGGCTTTTGTCTTAAACCGATTAGAATTTGAACTCGGCTCACCGGTCTCTCATTCGAAGCTGTCCTCAATTACACCAACCGCACATCCAAGTTTTTTTGGGTTTTTTTTTTAATGGCTGTTAATATTTTTTCCAAAAATGTATTGATGGTAATATTTTTTTTCAAAAATGGATTTCTGCTAATATATTTTTTTCAAAAATATATAGCAGGTAATATTTATTTCCAAAATGTGTTGCTGGTATTTTTTTTCTAAAATGTATTGCTAGTAATATTTTTTTATTTCTTTTTCAAAAATGTATTGCTGTTAATATTTTTTCCAAAACTAGTAATATTTTCTTTTCAAAAATGGATTGCTGTTAATTTTTTTTTCCATAAAAATCTGACTGGTAATAAATATTCTATTTCGAAAATGTATTGCTGGTATTTTTACTATAAAAATCTATTTTATATTTTCATAGTTTTTTTGCCACGGTTTGGGGTGGGTAACTATTTGCCCATACCTGGGACCCTAAAGGTGCTACCACCCGGAGTCAGAGTGAACATGGTAACAACAGCAATTGAGGTGATTACATGCTCCTAAAAACCTGCTAATCAGAAGCCTTTATTGTCATCCCCAAGACGTGCGAAACTATATTTAAAGCCATTAACGTTCTCAACATGTCAACGAAAGACAAGTTTATGTGAATAACAATGAAATAAACAGCAATTTTAAAACTGTTTCCTCATTTTGTTCACCTGTCATACAGTTTCTCTGTTATATGTTTGGCTAACTAATTTTGTTTTAGCATCACCAATTGTGCGGGTGGTGTGACAGATAATGGCTCGATATTAAAAGTCGGAGAGTCGAGATCGAATTCCAGTTAGGTTCGTTATATTCACTTACGCGCGAATACTCTTGGG
Organism: Acanthosepion pharaonis; assembly: GCA_903632075.3. Taxonomy (NCBI): domain Eukaryota; kingdom Metazoa; phylum Mollusca; class Cephalopoda; order Sepiida; family Sepiidae; genus Acanthosepion; species Acanthosepion pharaonis. Next base: position 402,479 of record CAHIKZ030005478.1, read on the forward strand.
AAACAAATGAATCTGTCTCTTCTCGACCCATGCGTTGAATATCAGTACTGACTGGATCTCTCGCAGAAATAAATGGCAACCTACCGCGGGAAAATCTTCTGACTACTTATTCAGGAATCGAAAGAGACAAGATCACCCAAGCTTGTATTACGCCGCACGACACATGAAATGAGTTTTAAGCCATGTATTAACTTTTATCAGGATTTACGTTATAAAATCCTATAAAACTTTCATTTGTTTTCATTTGTTTTGCATTCAGTAACAGGGTGGATGATGCATTTCACAGTTGGTAGTTCCATCTGCTTGCGCTAAAAGAAATAGTTCACTTTCAAATTAGTTCGAAAAACATCAGCCATTATCTTATTAGTTACGTGAATAAACATGACACTGACTGAGAGTTGCTTAGTTCTTTCTTTGTAAAGGCTTTCTTTTTTAAATCATTTTACTCCAAGCAAGGCAACAAAGCCACTAAGACTCATGGTGTTATTGAGTGTAAAATAATATAAAAAGAATAGTATTAAGGAATGAGAACAATAAAAGAACGGAACTTAAGAAGAGAGAAGATAAAGATTGTTATTTGCAATTTTTGAAGATCAAAGTTGAACGGAAAGGAAGAGGCCCAAAGAGAAATCCAGGGGCGAGAGAAGAACAAGTTATCCCCCTATATTTCTGAGCTGAGGTATTATGTACACTATTTACATTATTCGGACTATTGTCCTCATCTTTGTCGCCATATTTATTACAACTTTTAGGCCTTTCAGTATCTGTCTATATCTCTGAACTGAGGTATTATGTACACTATTTACATTATTTGGACTATTGTCCTCATCTATATCACCATATTTATCACAACGTTTCGGCCTTTCAGTATCTGTGTATATTTCTGAGATGAGGTATTATGTACATCATTTACATTATTCGGACTATTGTCCTCATCGTTGTCGCCATATTTATCACAACTTTTCTGCATTTCAGTATCTGTGTATATTTCTGAGATGAGGTATTATGTACACTAATTACATTATTTGGACTGTTGTCCTCATCTTTTTCGCCATATTTATCACAACGTTTCGGCCTTTCAGTATCTGTCTATATTTCTGAGCTGAGGTATTATGTACACTATTTACATTATTCAGACTATTGTCTTCATCTTTGTCACCATATTTATTACAACTTTTCGGCCTTTCAGTATCTGTCTATATCTCTGAACTGAGGTATTATGTACACTATTTACATTATTCAGACTATTGTCTTCATCTTTGTCACCATATTTATTACAACTTTTCGGCCTTTCAGTATCTGTCTATATTTCTGAGCTGAGGTATTATGTACACTATTTACATTATTCAGACTATTGTCTTCATCTTTGTCGCCATATTTATTCAACTTTTCGGCCCTTTATCTGTCTATATTTCTGAGATGATATTTACACTATTTACATTATTCGGACTATTGTCCTCATCTTTGTGTCATATTTATCACAACTTTTCGGCATTTGTATCTGTGTATATTTCTGAGATGAGGTATTATGTACACTATTTACATTATTTGGACTATTGTCCTCATCTTTTTTCGCCATATTTATCACAACGTTTCGGCCTTTCATCTTTATTTCTGAGCTGAGGTATTATGTACACTATTTACATTATTCAGACTATTGTCTTCATCTTTGTCGTCATATTTATCACAACTTTTCGGCCTTTCAGTATCTGTCTATATTTCTGAGCTGAGGTATTATGTACACTATTTACATTATTCGGACTATTGTCCTCATCTTTGTCGCCATATTTATCACAACGTTTCGGCATTTCAGTATCTGTCTATATTTCTGAGTTGAGGTATTATGTACACTATTTACATTATTCGGACTATTGCCCTCATCTTTGTCGCTATATTTATTACAACGTTGTATGCTGCGGTTTTTTCAGGTGGGTAGAATGTCGAACTGAACCCTTTATTTCGCTTATTGGGGTAGACTGTTCTAGCGAGCGAAATAAAGGGTTTGGTTCGACATTCCAACTACCCGCAGTGTACATCGGCCGAAACGTTGTGATAAATATGCCAACAAAGATGAGGATAATAGTCCGAATAAAGAAAATGTTAGAATAGAACTTACGGTTATGAAAAATAATTTAATATGGAAAAATGATCAGACTTAACTGCCAATCTTGTACCGAAAAGAAATGCTCATCAGACCAATTGCCATGAAAAGATTTATGGAAAAGTCACAGGGAAGCTACGTTACGTTGGCAGCAGCTGAGATGCCAGATCAAGACCGCTAACATTGCAGAATCTTCTTTGGGGTTTTATCAATCTCTAAATACTTATCAGAAGCACCAGACCAAATGTAATACCAATATTCAATACATGGACGAATGGTAGACTTATAAATATGTAAGATAGATTCTGTCACGAAATATCTTTCCTCGTAGAAAACCTAGCTATTCATTTAATATGATCGTCCCACATCCTGTCATTAGAACGTGTTAGCTGAAGAAAACATAATAAGTCACTATTCAGGAGGTTAGAATCAGCCATGCTGAGGAAGGCAAATAACATTCGCTAAATCAATTACAAGAATTTCGGTTTTGAAGGTGTTAAAATTTCCAGATTGAGTGAAACTTTTGAGATCAGTCACCAATTTGATCTTATCGAATTTAGGGGAGTGTCCATTAAGACAGGACTAAATCGCTGTATCAGCGGCATAGTTATCGAGAGCTGATATTATCCGGGTGGACATTGATTCAAAGTAGATCCAAGTGAGACAGACACATTAACGTAAAAAAAAAAGTTTAGAAGTGTTGGTTTTCAAGACAGCATTTATTTCGCGATTTGATAGAAAATATTGCATCAGAAATTTCATAACATTTTAGCTTGTGGAGAAGACCAGCATACCAAACCATCTCAAAAGCCTGAGAAATATCCAAATTAACAGCCCAAGCGTTATTCTTCTTTAAAGTTTTGATACAAGAAAGTTATTTTAGCAACCGGATACAATAATTCATAATAATTACCTTTATTAAGGCGATTATTTCATTCATAATGTACACTAAATATCACTTCTTGCTTACAAATTATAAATTATATATAACGTTTGATGATCGAGTGTCAAATGCCGACCTTTTTGAGAAATGCAAGACTGGTACCATCAAGACCTTCATGATGCAATCACAAATTATATTGGGCTGGCTGTGTGCCTGATATGAGTGATGATCGTATACCAAAAGTTCTTTTTTTTACAGTGAACTCTATAGTGGTCATAGAAATGTTGGTAGACCTTGGCTCAGGTATAAAGATAAACGAAAAAGCAACCTTTCTTACATCAACATTTCATTCAAGAATTTTGAAGAGGTAGCTATGAAGAGATCAGAGGATCGTTCTAGCTGCCATTCAAGAATAATGTACCATCAAGAAGTAAAGTTCAGTCGATTATGAGAAACACGAAAGCAAAATAAAACAGCTAACAATGTTCCCGCTGCACTTGGATGCAATACATTCTCCTGTACTGTTTGTGGTCTTTTTTGTGATTCTCAAGCCGGACCTCAAAAGTCATGCCTGTCATAGGCATGCAGATAATTAATTCGTGGTCGTCGGAACCTCATGCATCGAACTCGATGGGAGAGTCATATATATATATATATATATATATATATATATATATATATATATATATATATATATATATGGGGGTTGTGTGTGCGTAAGATGAAAAATATACATATACGCACGTAAAATTGAACGTACGTATGCATATATATCTTCCTCAGGTATTACAAGTACAATGTTCAGTGTTCTGCGACAGAGGTATAAGTATATATTAGGGAATATATACAATATCCAAAGTCGATAGCACTACTCGGAGTTTCATGCAGCTGCTGTAATCTTCAGGTAAAAATACGGTCACATTGTATTTGCACCTGTAGATTTCAGCACATTAATCTCCGAGGCGTGCTATCGACGCTGGATATTATGTATATTCACTAATCTATCTATCTATCTATCTATCTATCTATATATATATATATATATATATATAGAGAGAGAGAGAGAGAGAGAGAGAGAATATAAAAGGATCAAACACTAATATTCCATGTTTTATTACATTGGAATCGTAATCACGATCCAATTCATCAGACCTACAAATTTATTTTTTTTAATTTGTAGGTCTGGTGAATTGGATCGTGATTATGATTCCAATGTAATAAATTATAACTATGGAATATTAGGGTTTGAGCCTTTTATATTATATTCTTCTTCTGTCCTGGACATTGAGTTCTACCTGGATTCTATCCGCTTGGGAATTTATATATATATATATATATATATATATATATATATATATAGAGAGAGAGAGAGAGTGTGCGTGTGTGTGTGTGTGTGAGAGTGGGTGGGAGAGGGGGGAGAGGTGGTCTGCTAACGTTTCGGCGTAGCTCCTTTGGCATCGCTGTTTCGGCGTCAGAAAAATAATTGGACTATTCCGTCCCGTGGTTTAGGCGTCCGACTATTTCGACGTCACTGCCTGACCGGAGGTAACCCCCTGCCAAAACAAGATTAAAAACGTTGAAGACATCCAACTTTCTGTATGACGTTTTATTAATTTAAGGAATTAAGGATCCTATTAAAACATTAATGGAATAATATAAATTAGAAACTTAAAATTAAAAATATTATATTTCAAAAAATTTTAAAAAACTTAGTAAAGCTATTTAATCTTAGAATTTATTTCTTCATTTCGTAATTATGAGCAACACCCTTCAGGAACTCAGTAGGATCTAATGATTCAACGTCCATTAAAACTTTTTTGATTCGTTCGTCAGCATCTCTGTATTTTTCAGCTTTTTAGCGATCAACTTTGCGAGAAATGCATCACTTCCTTTCTGAACTTTCCAGAAGGTATTAATAAATTTCCAGATTTTAAGGATGATGCAGTCCTAGTTCACTAGGCAAACGTCGATTAGCAGCTTCAGCCTGATTGTTGGAGGGATCTTCATTTAAGTACTAAAAAATATGACGCACTGAAGGAAATATAATATAAAAATGCCTCCAACTAATCTTTTACTTAAATTTAAAAATGCTTCCAGCTGCTCCTTTTCTTAAATATAAAAATGCCTCCAGTTATTCTTTTAATTAAATTTTAATATAACACCAACTACACTTTTACTTAAATTGAAGTATTCGAGCATATTAGGACAAAGTACTAATTTAACTACTAAACGAAAGATAGAGAGTGAGAGAGAAATAGAGAGAGAGAGCGAACTAATTTGACTATTTGATGTAATAATCTGATGCCTAATCATTCCTTTGCCGAAAAATTCTCTCTCTCGAATCGGTCACTCCGAATCAGCAACGTCTCATATATATATATATATATATATATATATATATATATATATATATATATATATATAAGAAAAAATACAGAAAAAACAAACAAAAATCTTAATATGCAATTATGCTGTATTAATGTTAATATAAAGTCGACGTCGGACGTTTCGGTCTATTTAAGACCATCTTCAGGACATTATCATTTAAACATAATTAACATTAGAACATATAAAAATTTAACACAAAAGACGATGGACATAAGAGCACAACTAATCCAAACAGATAACTAAAATTTTTATATAAGATCAGCGTTCCGTTCTGTTTGGATTAGTTGTGCTTTTATTTTTTTGTGTTAAATTTTTGCATATTAAGATTTTTGTTTGTTTTTTTCTGTATTTTTCCTCATACTGTCGGATCTATATCCATATATTTGCTTATATATATATATATATATATATAGACACACACACCTTATACCTTATTTTTATATATATATATAACTTATTTTACGATAAAAATAATGTATAAACATGAGATATATTAAATACTTGTAGGAAATGCTGCCAGATACGTAGAAATCGTTGCTAAAGGGTCAGACATCTCTTAGGACGTAAGTGGACGAGGAACTGTTGTGTTATGACACCGCTTCCCGTACGATCACCAAAGTTAAGCAACGTCGAGCTTTGTCAGTACCTAGAAGGATGACCGTTTGGTTAGGCGGCTGTCGTGAGGAATAATGGCTCAGAATTGTTAATCAGGGGGCCGAGTTCCAATTCCAGTTGAATTCGTTAGACTCATTTACGCGGAAATTCCCTCAGAGAGTCGAGATCGAATTCCAGTCGGGTTTATTGCATTCCCATATGCTCATTACTCTTGGGAAAGGTAGAAATCTACCAGTTGCATATTTTTTTCAACGGAATTTTATTTGGCTGAAAAAAATGTTCAAGATGATTGAAAAAGCTGTAGTCAGTGGGCAAGCGATCACAATAATATGGCGGATGTGGTAAAGTCTCGTATCCCTAGCCGGTGAGCTTCTGCCGTTTCAGCCTGATAATGCGTGACCGAGCATTCATGTAAAGCAGAATTGGACTTATTGGACATATTTAGCTTAACTGAATAGAAATTTCATCCAGTTGTTGGCAGTAAACTTCGGCAGTGATGCTATGGTATCAGAAAGCTGTAGGGGATAACGCCAAGGGCAGTCAACCAAATAGTCACCATAAATTTCTGCTGGCTCAAAATCGGTTTTGTAAAGTGTTTTGTTCCTTTGTCATGATCAAACTATTTAGCCAATCGTTACCATTCCTCATCACAATTCGACCAAGAAATTAATTCTTCAAATACAGCAAAGAATACGCTTCAAATCTTCGAACTCTTTGACTTTCACTGAGTTCATGTGGGACATATTTTTCGAATTTCTTCACCTTCCAAATTTTCTTAAGAGGATCTGATATTAGTAAAATGCATTATCTGAGGCATTTCTTTGAGACATTCACGTTGGTTCCTCTTGTCAGATATTGATCAGCAACTACAGATGTTCGTCCTCTAACAACCTGATCATCAAGATTCTTACCCCCCCCCCAACTACAAAACTAGCGGAACTTTGGTAACTAGCATCGTACCGTCCAATCTCTAGTAGATTCTTCTTTCCATGCTTTACTAACGTTGGAAGCTGTTTGAGAAGCATTATGACCAAAGCTAGAATTCATACTAAAAAAGTAGACACACCTCTTCCTTTTTCATGTTGAACATGAGGTTTAGATAATGTTTTCAATTCTTAAAGGGATTTATAGAAAATTAAGCAAGATGACACTTGAATGATTAAGAATAAGTAATATATGCTTCTGCATCTATTATACTAGTATATTAGAAAGTTTAGTCTAAAATCGGGCATTATCTTCTGACATACCAAAGAGAAATGTTTCTAATAAGCATTCTTTTTTGGTACTTCGATTTGACAAATTTAAACACAGTATAAGATTGGCCGGTAGATCTCACAATTTTACAATTGGAAACTGTAAGTTCTATGTCAATAGTTTCTTCTCTCACACTTCTCACTTGTGGAACTCTCTTTAAGCTTCTTGTTTTCAAGTGAAATTGATCTACAAATATTTAAATGCAATGTCAATCGTCATCTCCTCTCATATCAATTCATGGTGTTTTATGGGCGTCTTTCTATATTAATTTTTTTCTCGTCTTTCTTTTCGGACTCAGTAACCCCTTGTGGCATACTCGCATTTCTTGGAGTGAAATTATTTAAAAAAATGATCAAACTCTTTCTATATTAATTATGAATAAATATATGTTTTCTTTACATGTAGTATGTTTTTGACAAGGCAACGTGTCCATAAAGACGAACGGATTTTTTTTTTAAATATGAAAGTTATATAAAATGTTATAAGAGGAAAAAAAATATTAGGTGCGTTGCTCCTTGATGAAAGGAGACATCTTTGAAAATGCATAACAAGATGATATTTATTGGCTTGCACAGAAAAGAACTGAATTCCTGCAGGAGGCGGTCTGCAGGTGTAAAAGGAATATTTTCCAAAGTCATTGATATTTAAAATATTAAGTTCAGTAAACCAGTAAAAAAAAAAAAAAAGTTCTTCGGAATAAAAGATAGAATTCAATAATCGGTGAAATTATTTATGCTTACAAAGAAACAGGAATAAACGCGCATGCGCTGTGTTCGGAAGAGTAGAAAATTTTGTTTGTTTAGCGGCATATCAACTCCCTATGGGTCATTTAATGAGGAAATTTAACTTTCTTGGGAGCAGTAGTAATTTTTATTAAAAAAAATGTATGCTGTTATTTCTTCCTTCATACAGAAATGTGTTGCTGCTAATATTTATTTATTGACTTATTTTTTTTCTTTTTACAGAAATACTGTTATAAATAATCAAGAGTTTTTTTTTTTTGTTACTATCCTCTTTGAGAGAACTATTTCTGTTTACTGGGACTATAAAAGGACACTATACGCGAACGTTGTATTCTAAGTTCAATAAAGCTTTCTTAAAGCCTACACCTGCGTACATTTGTCAATACAAATATATCGGTGGTAATTGTTTTATTATATTTGAATGTATTGTTGGTATTTTAACTATAATTTTTTTTATACTTTCAAAGTGTTTTTACCCAAGTCTGGGGGTTACTATTTGCCAATAGCTGGGACCCTAACAGATGCTACCACCCCGGGTCAGGGTGGACGTGGAAACACCAGCAATTTAGAGGTGATTTCACTCTCCCCCAAATTTTCCGCTCGGAAGTCTTGCTGTTGCATGTCGCTAATCGTCACAACCAGGAAGCGGATGCAGTTTATCCTCAGAACCAGGAAGCGGATGTAGTTTATCCTCAGAATCAGGAAGCGGATGTAGTTTATCGTCACACCCAGGACGCGAATGTAGTTCATCGTCACACCCAGGACGCGGATGTAGTTTATCGTCACACCCAGGACGCGGATGTATTTCATCGTCATACCCAGGACGCGGATGTATTTCATCGTCATACCCAGGATTTAAAAATCTAATCAGCACCAAACCAAACCTGAACAGAGCGAAAGAAATCTAAAGGAATAAAGTTATCAGGATATTTTGTGTGATCATCACAATACTTACACTATAAACTGTTTAAGGTTTTCAGTCGTATCTTTAACTGCCTTTAAAATAAAGCATATCTTATAGAAAATGTTATATATTTAATAGCAGTAGGTGCTACTATCGCCCGGTTCAAACACCTCCTTTCCTCGCTTGTTTCCTATTTAGGACTGAATTCCGGTTCCTTCTAAATACTCAACTCCTAACGCCCCAAATTTATACTATCATTGTTTTATATATATATATATATATATATATATATATATATATATATATATATATATATATATATATATATATATATATATATATATATATATATATATATATATATATATATATATATCATATATATATATATATATATATATATATATATATATATATATATATATATATATCATATATATATATCATATATATATCATATATATATATCATATATATATACATATCATATATATATATATATATATACATATATATATGATATATCATATATGCATATATATCATATATATATATATCATATAAGTATATATATATATATATATATATATATATATATATATATATATATATATATATTTCTTTTATTTCATAATTGTAGTAGATAGATTCGCTTATCGTTCTGTTCGCACACTTCCCCAGTCTTTTTGAACAGGAGTAGAGGTTTATCCCTTGTTTCAAGTTTAGGATTGGCTTTCCGGTTCCTTCTCAATTCTACTTCAAATCTATATTTCCAACGTCTTCGCACAAAAATTCATATTATTATTGTTTTTTTAATATTTTTATTTTATTATATTTTATTTTATTTTTCTTCCCTAATAGCAGCAGATAGGTTCGCCCATCGTTCGGTTCTTCCCTGGTCTCTTAAACAGATGTAGTTCATTATCCCTTGTTTTCTGTTTTGAGTTGGGTCTCTGCTTCCTTCTAATGTATTTTCCTTCTCCTTTCACTTCCCGTATCTCCCTTGCGTCTTAGTGACATTATCGCCTTTAGTGGATAAAGAAATTGAAATCGATTAAAATAAGGTTTGTTTTTTTTTTGCAATTTTCAGTGTTAGTATCTATAAAATAATTAATTTAGTTTTTCGCATGCTTAAAAAAAGGCCGTACGTTTATATGACCGTTTTTGCAATATAATCAAGCACAATCGTTTTGAATGTAGTTAAAACTAAATTATCCTAATGTCAACTGTTGACAAAAAGAGAACAGACGTTTTGTCTAACGCACTGCGTTCAGTGACATACCTCGGCCAATGACTGATGTGACGGTCTGATGAGATGGCACGTCAGTGACATACAAATGAAGGTAAAGCAACTAATTTAATATGTCAAAATGGAGTATATCTTCCTTTTCTTTTTCTTTTTAAATAAAAGCACTATTTATTCAGGTCGTGACCAATAACGATTTAAAAAAGTTTTCTTTTTATTTTATTATCATTATCTACAAATTGTCTTGATTTATTGGTGAAAAGAGTGGAGCTGTTTTCCACTGCTATCTGTGGGGATTGAACTCACAGTCGTCCTTCTTTTACATTTTCTGTAATAAAAGACTAGAGAACATAATCTACTCTACTATTTAATCCAAATGAGAGGGGAGTTGAATTTATATTCATGGCTATACCAAAACTATTAATGCGAATGGTAACGCAAAAAAGACAAGTCCAGAACCCGAAGAATTTTGTTTTGAAGATCTTGTTTTACACCGATTAACGTTACAGTATTTTTTTGTCTGGAAAATTTATAAAATGACAGGTTAACCAAAACTTTGAATTAGTAAGACAGAGAAGGATTTGGACGAACAGATTTTAAGTGATCTAAACTTTCCGTGTAGTCCTTGGGGAGGCACAGTTAATTGATTCCTTGTTTGGCTGCAGAGAAAGAGTGATTTTTTTCATCTCATTAATAACCTCACATTATTTAAGAAAAAATCCGCGCAAGAAATACAAATGAGTTTCTGCCAAAGAGAAACATTATTGTCCCGATTCATGTAACTTCCGATTACCACTCTTACTAATCACAACCAGAAAGCCTGTATATTATTACAGTCGTGTTTTCTCTTGTCGCAGACAGTGCATATTATATCAACGGGGAAATACAATTAAAGTTTTATTTTCTATTACGTAGTTCGTGTCTGTCTATCCAAGAAAATAACTAAAAAGTAAGATAAATGAATTAGAATAACTAAACACACAGACGACGTATATGTATCTTAAATGTTATCCCTAAAGAAAGACAAATCTCTGGCCCGAGTTCAAGTTTGGCCTTAGCCAGTCGCATTCACTTCAGACTTACGTCATTGGGGAAAACATGATGACTACATTTTCACCAGTAAAGAGTTAAAAAGCAGGGTCAATTGATGCTTATAGCCTTGGATGGCAGCCAGTCTAACGGAAGAAAAACCCTGGACAAGGCAACGGAAACAACATCAATATCTCTAGAAAGATTTCAAAGCAATTCTCAGATAATAAAGTAGTCCTCAGTGTGATGATGAACAATATCTGGCAGCAAGGCCTCTTCTAGTTTCCACTCTGATACGGGGTGGTATCACATGTCAAGGTCCCAGGTATGGGCAAATCTCCGACAAGCAATATGGTTTCCGCTTTTCCCGTTCCTCAGCTGATGTGCTTACGGCCATAACTGAAATTGTTTACCAAGCTCTTCATAATAACGGGGAAGCTCGTTCCATGGCTCTAGATATCTCCAAAACGTTTGATAGGGTTTGGCATGCCGGCCTTCTTCGCAAGGTTCAGGGTTATGGAATTTCAGGTCGATTGTTTGACCTAATATAATCATTGCTGTCAAACCGTGTATTGAAAGTTGTTCTCAACGGATTCTCCTCCAGCTCCTATCCCACGAACGCAAGTGTTCCCCAAGACTCCATCCTAGGCCCTACTCTGTTACTTATCTTCTTCAATGATCTTCCTGACGTCATAGATTCCCAAGTAGGCATCTATGCGGACGACACTACAATTTACTCTTGCCTCAAAAACAAATCTAGTGTTGTTGTCATAACTAACATGGCCGTTCGTCTTGAAAAAAACTCCAGTTGGTTGTGAACTGGGGCAGGAATTGGCTGGTCAACTTTAACGCCTCAAAAATAAAACTGCTCTCCATTAATCACCACAGAGATCCTTCCCTGCCCTCCATTAGAATATCTGACGCTCAACTTCTCGAGAGCAACTCTCTGCGGCTGCTCGGTCTCACGTTGACTGCTGACCTGAGATGGAACAAATACATTGAGTCAATTGCTTCGTCCACCGCAAGGAAAGTTGGCTCCCTGTGCCGCGCCAGGAGATTTTTCTCTCCGGAATCGATCCTTCAAATCTACAAATCAACAATTCGCCCTTGCATGGTGTATTGCTGCCATATATTGTCTGGAACCCCTTCTGTTTGCCTCGGGGTTCTTGATAAGCTCCAGAGACGGATATGCAATGTAATTGGCCCTGATCTGGCATCTCGTCTGGAGTCGCTCACTCACAGACAGGCAATCGCCTCCCTCTGCCTTTTTTACAAAAACTTCATGTCTCGCACCTCTCTCTTGTGGATTTCCCTCCCCTTTTCCTGTTTTCCTGATATCTATAATCTTCAACTATTTAAATGTAATGTCAATCGACATCTCCAGATGCCTTGATCTATCCCCTATCCTTCTCTTCATCCTTTCCTCTATCACTCCTATTTGCTCTCGCTCCAACTCTCTGTAACCCCTTGCGTGATAGTGGCTTCCCGCCTTGCTTGGGGTGAAACGCTTAAAAAAAATCAAACACTATGAAAATATAAAAATAAATCTATAGTAAAAATGTTTTTTTTTTGTTAAAAAAACCTATTTATAATAAATTGCGGTACTTTGACATAGTGTAATGTTTATGAAGGTTGTTTCACTAGGTCAATTACGACACGGTGCTCCATACTTTCGGCCTTGTGCCACATCTAATGTGCGCTTAGAAAACCATTTCGGCACCTCGACGTGATGTAATGATTAGCAAACTTAACTCGCTAGATCAATTACGATTAAGTAGTGAGTTTGATCTTCACTGGGTGCTCCATACTTTCGGCCTTGTGCCACATCTAAGCTGCGCTTACAAAATCATCATATTTATAATAAATTGACCAGAAATGCATTTTATATCAGAATGACCAACATTATATTTTAACTGTAGATGAAGGCATAAAATTGCGTTCAAAATATATTTTGTTCTTGGTATGAAATTGTGTTCAATATATTTAGATTTTGGCAATAAATACTCTATAGAGTTTTATATGCCGCGAAACAAAATCAACTAAACCACACGGTATATTAATAATGCATACGCTTGCCCTGAATCTATAAAATGATATACGAAATATCTGTGGTTAAAAGCATACATTTGCGTTCAAAATATATTTAGTAGTAGCCATAAAATTGTGCTCAAAATATTTTGATTTCGGCAATAAATATCCCATGCTGAAAATCAAATCATACTTATTATAAAACGCAGGTTGTGTGTGTGTGTGTGTGTGTGTGTGTGTGTGTGTGTGTGTGTGTGTGTGTGTGTGTTCGGTTATATATGGGATCGGATTTCCTACATTTTTCAACCGATTTCCACTAAAGTTCACAGGACTACGTAAAATTACCTTGCTGTGGTTCTGACAGCGCCAAAAATTAGAAAAAACACAATTGCTTTTGCACGAAATCAATTTGAAAACACGATTAAGAGGCATAGCTGTCGCGAGAATGAAAGGGTGACAACTCATATCGAGTTATACTTATTATAAAACCTATGTTGTTTGTGTGTGTGTGTGTGTGGGTGGGTGTGTGCGTGTGTGTTTGTTTATATATGGGATCGGATTTCCTACATTTTTCAACCGATTTGAACAAAACTTCACCTTTTTTTGGCAGGTAGTGTTTCTTAATTTCTTGCACACTTTTTTCTTTATTTTTACATTTAGAATGTTTTAAAAATTTCATTTACAAGACAATTTTTTATAATAAAATTCTATTCAATCGATAGACTCATAACGATTGAAAACAATGTTTTTGTTTGAGTTTGGGTTTGACCAATTCGTAAAAAAAACCCAAAAAAACAAAACTAATTAAGACATGCGTGTCCGTCAACCTTAAACAATAATCTTTGTCAATTTTATTTTTTAAGTCTTTATGATGGTCGATACTTGATCTATCTCTTACTGTTACATCCCCGGGCAATGCCGGGCTCTCCTGCTAGTCATAAAAAAAAGGAATGTCCGGAGAATGATGATCGCCACCATCCTTAAAGGATATGACACTTTAAAACAAATAAAGAAGGAAAATGGATTTTCTTTTTATTGGCTGGGTATCTATAGACGGAAAACTCAGCCACACAGGAACCAAAGACCGGATCACGACGAGCAGGACACGGAGAAGTTTTCCATATCGGAACAACACACGTGTGGGGGGGGGGGACGAACGCAACCGGAAACAAACAAGGGCGAACGAATTTGAAACGGCACTTTGTGACAATAACAAAAATCCTTAGTAGCGCACGCTAAAGACGTTGTGGAGTCAACCTAGCGTATTGTGTATTCATTGTAATATAATTAAAATTGATACACAAGATCGAAGGGGGAGTGAGGTGTCGCTAATCGGAATCCATTTATTCATTACAATTTCCTAATTCATCATAAGAACTTTTCCATCATTATTCAATTCAATATCTACCACGATGCCGCATATTCGTAAGGAACCAACTAAAACAAAAATGTATTCAGATAAAAATTGTCTCTTTTGCAAAAATGTATAAAAATATATAACAGGAAATAAGTGTGGAGGGCATGAAGCCAATAACTATTGTGAGACCGGAAACTACCTACACAATAGACTCTTCCAGGCCTATATTAAGTAGGCGACATAGCACTCTAGAGAGTGATAGAGAGTGACACAGAGAGACACAGAGAGACAGTGACAGCCGCGTACGACTACCAGTATTGGACACTAACATATAGTAAGCTCCGCTTACATTATCTCTGTAACCTGTTGTTAATATATCTTTCTTACATCTAATCCGTGTTCCGTGTTTTACTTCTGTGGTCCCAACTTTGGCCCCACATCAATAACGAAACCAAAATTAAATCAAAACATTCAGACAAAAACAAAACTATGTCAGTAAGACACGTCTAACCAACAGAAAATCGATGGAGAGTATTTTGGGAGTAGTACGAGCTGCCATCTTGCCAACATGACCCCAGAACGAGCTAACATGAGGACAATGGTGAAAGACGTACGCAACTGTTTCTTCTAAACTAAGGTCCCGTCCTGGGTATGACGATAAACTACATCCAGCAGCAAGGCCTCTAATCAAGAGGTTTTGAGGAGCGTAGAACCACCTCTTAATTGCTGGTGTTCCCAGGTTCACCCTGACCCGGGGTGATACCGCTTGTTAGGGTCCCAGCTATGGGCAAATAGTTAACCCCGAAACTGAGACTACATCCGCGTCCTGGGTAAAACGATAAACTACATCTGTGTCCTGGGTAAGACGATAAACTACGTCCAACATCAAGGCCTCTTATCAGGAGGTTTTGCGGAGCGTGGAACCACATTTCATTGCTGGTGTTCCCAGGTTCACCCTGACCCGTTGTGGTAGCACCTGTTAGGGGGTCCCAGCTATGGGCAAATAGTTAACTCCGAAACTGAGGTAAAAAGCATTATAAAAGTGTAAAAATTGGTTTTAATACCAGAAATACCCTGTAAAAAAATATTACCAAAAATAATTTTACCAATTATATGTTTTGGAAAAAATAATATTGCCAGCTATACGTTATTGAAAAAATAAATAAATAAATAATATTACCAGCTATACATTTTTGAGGAAAAATATTAACAGAAACAGATTTTTGACAAAACAAAAATATTACAAGAAAAAGTTGTCGGCATTAAATGACCCATTGAGGTTGATGTGCCGTAAAACAAAACAAACCAAACTTAACCAAGATCACCCCAATAACAATCAGGCATATCTGCCCAGCCCGCTCTGAAACTGTTATACTACCTATTCTATGGTAATGGACTCTCCCATAGACAATAAGTAGCAGTAGCAGTCGCCAGTTCCGCTGAGTGGTGTTGAGCAAGTCAGTCGATGTCGGACATTGAAGTACCAACCATCACAACTAGACTGCTGCGTCATTAACTCTTATTTCAAGTTCCTAACGTTTTGTACGTCGAACCTAATTTAGGACGACTTATTGAAATACAAGCCTCCACTGTGAAAACTACTCCACAACGGAAACCCATGTCATTGAGAGATAGCCCGTTGCCGATCAGTCGGCAGGTATGCGAAAACTCAAGGTTGCTGAGGTAATTCGCCGCTGGCGCTCAGAAACAGAAAATACGCTCCTCCTTAGCCGAGAACCCGAGCCATACACAGATCGGGTTCGTTCTTAGTTACTGTATTAAAAACAAATAAAAAATCCATCTGAAAATAAAATGCTTTTCCAAAATAAATGGCGGGTAAGGCGTTAAACTATTAACTGGTCAGTAAGAACAACTCATTGAAAGACAAATGACGAGCAACAACACGTTTCAATCTGAGAATTTTGTTGTCGGCATTTTGCAGCATGCATTGATTCATAAATAAGGAACAGGAGTTGCATCCACTAACTTGTAAGGTTAGAGCAAAGGAAGGAAAGGGGAATTCCCATAATGCACTAGAGAAACATTTTTGGCGCAAAATAAAAAGTATATCTCTTTGTTATTGAATGCCAACTGTTGGAGCAGAAAGATATGCTTTCTTAAATAAGCTCAAAAGAAAGATATCGCTTCATGCGGCTAAGCCTAAAAACATTTCTTTCTTTTCATTAACACATACAAATCAATATATATATATATATATATATATGGGTAGTAATCCGTTGGTGTAATTCATGTGAGTCCTATTAACACAACATAGAATTTGGAATATGTTAAAACTGACAGACAAGAAACACTCGATGTTTATTTTCATTAAACAAAGCAAATTTTCTTTACAATTGGAATTAAGATACCTTAAGGTAATGGCCATTTTCATCTCCGAATTTTAAATTTTAAATTCGCAGGATTTTTCAAACTGTTTATGGTATCAGTTTGTGGTGGGATCCTGCTACAAACTGATATCATAAACAGTTTGAAAAATCCTACTAGTTTAAAATTTAAAATTGTAAGTGAAAATGGTCATTAACTAAAGGTATCTTAATTTAATTGTAATATAAATATATATATATATATATATATATATATATATATATATATATATGTTCATTTAATAATATGAAACAGATGTGCAAGCAATTGTATGCTTAATAAAAAATCAATAATTTAATACATATGTTATATCTTATTGCATGCACACCAACTACTGTATTCATGTAATATTGCGCGGGAATATTAATTTAACATGTCGTGGGCGGATGATATAATCTCAGATAAAAATAATATAACCAAAAACAAGTCTAGATATCATTTTCACTCCTACAACAAGCACAAACCATATATTAAAGTAATTTTTTTATCCAATTACAATTATATTCTTCCTGTAGCCGGTGACTTCTTATAAATATTAGATAATTAGATTATAAATACGTTAAATAATTAATTAAATAATATAATAAGTTCTCTTTCTATAATCAAAAGTCAGTCGTTTTTGTTTTTCTTACAAAGCCATTCTATATGTCCTTACTAATGTCCTATTTACTCAAAGTTTGCATCGTTTTAATGTTTCAGGGAAAGGGCTGCAAAATACTTAATCTTCTTAATTATTCTTAAAGACTTTTCAAGACAAAAGCTGAGAGCAAGTAATCCATCAAGGGAAAACTTCCAATGTCGTCTGCTTTCAAACAATTTCACAACGGACCGACCGCTGGACAGCCATATCTAATTCTTTTGCAGCGTAATTTCTACAACTTTTTTTTAAAGACATATATGCTTATTTAGTCTTTAAATAATTTCCTTAAACACTTTTCAACAAAATAGACAGCAAATTATCTATCCAGCGATTAAATTTCGATGGTGTCTGTTACTTTTTCCCGAAATATACACAAACATTTGTCAACCTGTTTATCATAGAAATTAAATATTAGCTATATATTTCAAGTATCCGTTTTTTTTAAATAAACGTCAACATATTTTCAATGAATATACATATATACAAATTTTCAAAACCGAATCATTCACACTAGTTATTGAGTTGATCAGAAATAAAAGTTTTCTTGGCAAACCCTTTATCTTCTACCTCTGTGTATTCTGCATGAATTAATATTGAAACACAGCTTTTCTACACGTTTTCTTAACAAAATAAGTAAGCACAGTGACAAAAATATTTCCTTTGCGAAAAAGATATGAAGCATTGTTTGAAATAACAAAACCTAGTCACCGCTTACCTACCACCACGAGCGATACATGTTGTTAGACCTCAACATAAGAAAGGACCGAATCACACTATTTGAAAAGGGTAAAACGAATTTTGCCACGAAAAAGAAAACTATTTGTAGGAAATGCGTTCAGATTAAAACTTTTTTGGTTCTCGCATTGATATTAATGTTGTTGTGCAAGCTTGTCACTCACAATTCAGCAAACAAATATGTCTGGCTCAAGTGTTCAAATGCATTCATGTCGTTGCCTTATATTTGTTCTTTGTAGCTGAGGTCTGCGTTTTCACATACTGGGAAGTCTGAAAAGGAAGATTTAAAAAATATATATATTTAAAATTATATAAAACTATTTCTTTACTAAATAGTTTTGCATACTTCTTTCATCAGTCCTCGTGATGACCTTCGATGAATTGGTCGACAGTTACTATATTTTGAAGTTAGTAATTGAATAGAATAATTCTTTTCCTATCTCCATTGCTATAATTGGTTTAAGTTTGCTGGTTTAACGAGATTCGTCGTAAAAATGTAAAGCACTGAAATCTCACCATTTCACAGAAAGGGATTGATAGACAGATACAGAGAGACAGAGAAGGATAATATATTTTGGTAGTGATTCTTCTAGGAGACATGGTTGAGTAAGCGGCTCAGATTGAAAATCAGAGAGCCGAGTTCGAATTCCCGTCGACTCCATTACATTCACTTACCTTTGTAAAGGTATGAATCCTATTTTCTCCTCACAGCTATGGGTAAATAGCAGGACAGACCGGGTTCTATAGCCTTGGATGGCAACTGGTCTACCGCAGAAAGAAATGGCAACCTACTGCGGGAGAAAAAAATCTGCCTCGTCAGTCAGGTATCGAAAGATACATGATCACCTAAGCGTTTATCACGCATGGCACATATGTGACTCACCCATGTGAAAGGTATGAATCCTCTTCTTCTCCCGCCCAGGCTATGGGTAAATAGCAGGACAGACCGGGTTCTATAGCCTTGGATGGCAACTTTTCTACCGCATAAATAAATGGCAACATGCAGCGGGAAAAATCGGCCTCGTCAGTCATATATCGAAAGATACATGATCAATTAAAGGGTTTATCACGCATGGCACATAATTGAACTGACTGGGTGAGACTTCTAGTAAACATATTACGGGCATTGGTGTAAAATTGGCCCAACTTCATATTAGATCCTAGCTTTCGGCTCACCTGATTCATCGTCAGAATTGAGTGTAAGAAAAAAGCAAAATATAACTTCAAGTGTATTTTAAAAGGCTCATTGTTTAAGCGCAAGGGCTGCAAAATACTTAATCTTCTTAATTATTCTTAAAGACTTTTCAAGACAAAAGATGAGAGCAAGTTATCCATCATGTGAAAACTTCCAATGTCGTCTGCTTTCAAACAATTTCACAACGGACCGACCGCTGGACAGTCATATCTAATTCTTTTGCAGTGTAATTTCTACAACCGTTTTTTTAAGGCATATATGCTTATTTACTCATTAAACAATATCCTTAAACACTTTTCAACAAAATAGACAGCAAATTATCTATCTAGTAATTAAATTTCGATGGTGTCTGCTTTTTTTTCCCGAAATATACACAAACATTTGTTAAGCTGTTTCTCATAGAAATTCAGTATTGGCTATATATTTCAAGTATCCGTTTTTTTTTAAATAAACGTCAACATGTTTTCAATGAGTATACATATATAGAAATTGTCAAAACCGAATGATTCACACTAGTTATTGAGTTGATAAGAAATAAAAATTTTTTTTGCCAAAGCCCTTATCTTCTTTCAGCTTCTACCTCTGAGTATTGTGAATGAATTAATATTGAAACAAATGTCGTTATTTGGCCGTTACTTTGAATTCTTATATCCGTGTTATGAACCTACTTTTCTATTCGATCTACACTCCTAACATTTTAGCCGATGCATTTACTGTTTAACACTAGAATATTAATAATAGATTTTAATTATATTTTATATATATATATATATATATATATATATATATATATATATATATATATATATATTATAATATATTTTATTACGTAGATATCCCAAATTAAAATTTGTAAGGTGGAGATATTTTTTCCTTGTAGATAATAACAAAAAATAGTACCTTTATTTGTTAGTCTGAAAGCTAAATTTAATACGGTAGAACTCAGTAAGTCATACCAGCAACGTGTAACCACAACTTACAACGACAAAGTGTAACGAGGTGTGTAACAGTGACGTGTAACATCAATGTGTAATGATGTTTAATTATCTCTTTATATGCGCTCAAGAATGCAGGATGTACGTTTATTTTTTATTAATTGATGTTTGTTTTTATTGAAATAATTTACAATCGTCAATATTGTCCTTCATGTTAATTCTTCTCTTTTCTCTTCGGTACTTCGACTTTCAGACTGTAGTACTAGGTTGTCAGTTAGGTATCAGCATCTTACAGTTAAAATTGATTTTTTTACAATAGTATTTACTCTGTAAAAAACACGAGACCCACTGCAGATAAAATGGTCGCCTCTTTGTGAGCAGGCTGGTGAGAATTGAAAGGCAATTCATTATGAAATTTCTGAGAAGATTTTTAAATATATTAAAGACACTGGTGACGAATTAAATTAAACCACTTGACTCACTTCTATCAGTTGACTACTTCAACGCGACGCTGGTTAATCTTATATGTGTTGTTCTTGTCTTAAATATTATCGTTCATTACCAACCTTCGTGTGATTATTTCAATCAGTAACCTTCCCTAGATTACAACAATTTACCAACGAATTAATTCTTTATTGTATTTAGAAACTTAAAAAGATTCTAACAAGGAAAGGGTATGGAAGTAATAACAAAGAAGTAAGGTGAGGAATTATTTTATATTTATTTACATTATTTATATTCCAACTAGTGTCCTCATCTTTGCCGTTGTTATCACACTGTTTTGCCATCTGGCGTTCTCCGGGTATATGTCGATCTACAGGATATTCTGAACTGAACACTTTATTTATTCTTGTTCCATTGCCTATTTCTAGGGATACCTTGTCTAGATCTTATTCTCATATCATTTTATCCATATAGTTATTGTTTGCTCGTTTCCACTAAGTCTAAGTAGACACTGCTCAAACCAGGGATTGAACTGACAATCTCCAAGTCACCAAATTTATGAAAAAATGTTTTCATCGGTTGGGATTTGTCCCGTAGATTAAATGAAGTTTTCAGTTCAGAATTCCGTGTAGATCGATATAACCCTGAGGAAAGCTGGAGGAGTACAATGACCGAAACGTACTGATAACAACAACAAATATCGCATTAGTAAGAAATTATATGAAAATATGCCTGTTCAACACGATATTTATTGCCCGTTGTGTTAGGAACGATTGGATTAAGCCAAATATTCGTTCCGTGACACCCTGGTCCTTGAGCTTACGAAGAAGACAAGCATGGAGACATTTCCAAGAATTTCCAGATATCTCTAGCCACAGCCTGAGCTTCTTATCTAGAACTTGATAGACAAATTCATGAGCTTGATAGACAAATTCTTTAAATTTTTGAAAGTTATGCTTTGGGGCATACGGTCTTGCGTTGACGTGGCCCGAAAATGGAACCATTTCGATTTGCCAATATCGGCCGTTTTTCTTGAATGCCAGCACTGAGATTGGTGAGTTTTTCGCGGTACTTTTTCGCATTTATTAGTCGCTTTCTGGAAGCAGCTCCAAGTGAATTATCGCTCTGCAAAGGCCGCAGAACGGAAATCCACAATTTCATTGGATTCAAACCCGTTTCAGTCGCGGATTCTCAACATTCCTAAACATAAACAATCCATTTTCTATCGACTTTGATACTGGGAATGAGGCACCCAAAGTGTCGGGTTTGAAAAATGTAAGCCATTTAAGATATCGATTTTCAAGCTCTTCCGTTGGAATCTTCGATTTTTCTCCACTAATCATCAACGCCAAAATGTCACCCAGAATGAGGTTGATCATTTATTTTAAAATTCCTCCTGATGAAATCTTCTAAACCACTTTTGGGTCGTCTGAAGCGCTAGAACATAATCCAAATCAACATTCTGAATATATATATATATTATTCATTTCCGATTTCTATTTCTTTCGAAAATTCATAGATCATAATATTTGGCGAAGTTTTCATCCTCCGTTTTCAAGGCATTCATTTATGGAGAGAAATCGGCAACAATAAACAAGTCTGGGAACTGAACGGTTCATGGTTTCAATCTCGAACTCACCAGAGATTGGCACCAAAAAATAAATAAATAAATAAATAAAAAACGTAATTATCAAATTGCCGACATTTTGTATTAACAATGAAAATCGAGAACGAACTTTCATAAAAGATCTGATATATTTTCAAAGCAAAAGACAGAAAAAACACAGAATGGTCGCATCTATGTATGTGCGTATGTGTGTGTATGCGTGTATAAGTACAAATAAGTTGACGAATTCCTCGTAGTAAGGAAATATACGCACGCATATATACACGCATGCTGACAGGAACACGCCAAAATAGAAACAGATCCAAGAGCACATAGAGGTCACTAAAACATTAAAAGATTAAATGCCGATAACTACTCGCTGGACAAACCTTAATTGTTTTATGACCCTTCACGCAGAACTC
Source organism: Acanthosepion pharaonis (assembly GCA_903632075.3). Taxonomy (NCBI): domain Eukaryota; kingdom Metazoa; phylum Mollusca; class Cephalopoda; order Sepiida; family Sepiidae; genus Acanthosepion; species Acanthosepion pharaonis. Next base: position 425,389 of record CAHIKZ030005478.1, read on the forward strand.
TTCATTGACAATTCTAGAAAGAAAATTCGGATTGCCAACACACAAACAGAATGTCTCATATCGAGAATATTCCACATTGAACATGAAGAAAAATTAATTATTTTTAATAATATGTAAAAAATCTCCACTTTCACCTGAAGACGGTTGCGAGACCAGACCAGAAACACGTGTCGTGAAATTATGTAAAACAAAGTATAATATTTTTCTCAATAAATCCACATTACAACCAAAAAACGTTTGCGGCACCCCTCTTCTTTTTAATATACATACTTTTCTCTCGTTGGAACCACTACAACATATTTCTTATATATATATATATATATATATATATATATATATATATATATATATATATATATATATATATATATATATATATAAATTCAAATGAATTCGTTTTTGTTTGGAAGTAAGGTCTGATGATCCGCAGTCCTTTTAAAAGGATTGTGGTGAAATAATTTATTACATGGAACCTTAAAGTGGCCTGTTTTTATTGAAATTATTTGCTCTGAATTTACATTGAGCTCTCTGGATTTATGTATTTATGTGTGCTTGTCCCGCACACACACACACACACACACATATATATATATATATATATATATATATATATATATATATATATATATGTGTGTGAATGTGGGTCTCCCTGATTTATTTGATTATTTATGTGATTACCATGTTGATTCTCATATCAAATATAACATTTATTATCATTACCATATATATAATTATAATGTTATTATTATTTGTAATTGATTATTGTTGTTATCTGCATATTTTTATGTATTATTAGCTGTTATGATTTTCTGGAATTTTATGTTTTTTATATATATTGTTTTATATATTGGTATATATGTTTTATATTATGTATTTTTCATATAATTTTATTATTTTATTAATATTGGTATTAGTAGTAGTATTACGCAATGATAACTGTATTTTATGATGATGATGGTGGTGATGATGATGCTTTAACTGGCTCAATTTGTAAACATCTGATCTTCCTATCCTTTTACCTTCTCTCACTCGTTATATTATTCCCTCTTCTTAATATAAGCCACCTTAAGAAAAAGGTCAATTTAATTTTTGATATTGTTTCATCTTGTATTTTTTTTTATTTCTTTCCTTATTGCATTTTTGTATATCTGTCTGTCTGGATATATTGATTCCTTTTCAGAAAAGGTAGTCACACTGATGAGATGAATATACCTATATTTTTTTTTCCTAATTATTTATTATAATTTGATGGGTATCATACATTGACCTCTCATATGATCTAAAAGTCCTCTTTGAAATAATCCTTACCAATTACAATAGATATATATATATATATATATATATATATATATATATATATATAAGTGAACATTGAAGTCAACACTCAGAGGCGACAGGTTGTTTCATGCTAGACGTAATCGTAAGGCGGCCTGATGATTGTCTTTAGCATGAAACAGCCTGTTGCTTCAGAGTGTTGACTTCAATGCTCACTTTTATATTTATATTTACATACGCTCTATCTCTGATATTGAGCACTTTATCCCATACATATAGCACACCTTAAAATTATATTTCTTATATATATATATATATATATATATATATATATATATATATATATATATAAATTTGACAGTTGTATATTTAGGCAGGAACCCTTTGTTTATGCATGTTTCATTATAAGGTACTACGGTTAAACTTTTTATTTAATTTTTCTTGTGTTCTAACGAGAGCTTTCTTTTCTGGACAAAGGGTGTGTAAGAACTGTCCAAATGTTTTATATTTCCGAGCACTTTCGGTTATACCTTTAGCCATTATCAAGGATGATTCGATTTTTCAGCTTAATTGAGTGTATGCATTATGTGCATGTTTTAGTATGTTGTAGAGCTGTTTTTAATCTCCGAATACGGTTAGCATATTCTGGCCTTATTCGTAGTTAATATTGTTATGAGTTGGATTTTTCTTTTTTATTATTATCTATAAAAAATTTGTACAGCTTTTACACACCCTTTGTCCAGAAAAGAAAGCTCTTGTTCGAACACAAGAAAAATTAAAGTAAAAGGTTTACCGTAGTTCCTTGTCTGTCGATTTTTAATGCATATAAATATATATATATATATATATATATATATATATATATATATATATTTAAAGAGAGACGGATGGATATATTTTGATGACGAAAACAAGGCAAAAATTAAGAAAAAAGAAAACAAGAAAAATGTTAAATATTACACGTTATGCAGGTAAATATAACGCGAAATAAAATCTTGAACCTAATGCTATCAACCTGGATTTTACAATCTCACGACAGGGTGGCAACTGGCAAAAGAAGATTCATCGTAAAAGAATTAGGGTGATAAAAGTTGTCAAACAATTTTTAAACTATTTATTTCTTCATTTCAGAAGCAAACCTTTCTGGTTCTCTTTCTTCTGAGGAGAAAGAAAATCTTCAAGAGTTGATTGAAATCTAAGCTATACTATGCTATGCTATACTATGCTATACTATGATAGCACAACAGAGCATCGTTAACAGAAAAGACAGAACAGAAGATTTAACAACCCTTTGGTAATATATAAAAATCTTCGTTGTTTAAGTACGTTCTGTGACGACATTAATTAATAGCGTTTTGTGACGTCGTCCACCGGTCGCAGCTCCAAATTTGACGTTCTATCCTGATCTACCACGGCGCCAGTTGTGACGTGGCCGTTCCAGGGTCCTATCCCGGTCACGACACCAGTTGTGACGTCCCTAAACCGCACCAATTGTGACGTCTTCGCCGCGTCGCCAGCTGTTCTCTCCTCGCTGCTCCGTCCGGGTGTCGCTGCTCCAAACGTGACGTCCGCCTGTCGCTTCAGTCTTGTTGTCTCGTCCTGTGACGACCAACTGGCTTGGTATCGGTCGCGGCACCCAAATGTGACGTTCTAACCTTTTGGTGATTCGGGTGGGAATCTGGTTAGATTTGATATCAGCCTCGTCGCTCCCAACTCGCTTCCAACGCCTGGTTACCAAGGTAACTGCATTGATCCCCAGTCTGCCTACTCAAGTTGTGAATTGATCTTAGACAGACGAGATCCAACAGTGGTTGGGGCCGTAATGCAAACTGAGTTCAACGGGGGTGATAACACACAAATATGCATAAAAGAAAATAAAATGAAAACTCAAAAAGTTCAAAGTATGAAAGAAAAAGGTAACAAACTTTATGTCTAGTTGTTCGATACATAGGACTGCATCTATCTCCCGGCCTGTTCTGTGGATTGTGACACGTCGTTTTCGCTAGGCAAGTTTTAACGCTTCAAGTTGTTTGCTCTCTAAGAAATTTGTGTTTCGGTGTGTCTTTGGACGAAAGTCGAAAAAACTTATTTCGGTGGTCTGCTCCTAAGTCGCTCTTCAAAATAATTGTTCTTGGTTGAAGAGGAGTCCGAAATTCTGCGTGAATCTTGGTCAGCTATCTTGGTCTATCATCTCTGCCGCCAGGGCCCGAACTGATTTCTGACTGTTGGGGCCTGGCTTTATTGACGCCGAGAAAAACCGGGTTGGGTCGGTTGGCGTCGGGGAGTTCCTCGATAATTCTAAATACATATCCACCTCTTTTATTTCTGGTTAGGGATTTTCCACTCTTTTCCATTTTGGTAATTTTTTTCCTCCCCACTTTCTCACCATGTTTTGAGGGCGTGAACTTCCCTCCCCACTTCTTCGTAGCAGTTTCTCATACTTATACTCTGGGTGGGAGCGTCGACAGCCTTCTTCGTGCGTCACGTGATCACTCTCGGCCAATGAGGTCTTGGTCGGTATCTTTCCTCCTCCTTCGTGCGTCACGTGATCACCACTTGACCAATGATGTCTTAGTCGGGCGTGAACAATCCGCGGCTTTGTTTTCGAAAAAAAAAATACCTTGCTTAACTAAAAATTAATTATCTCTTCTTCCTTTTCTTCCTTTCAAATCGCCGTTATCATGAACGGATAATATGACAACTCTTTTGTTCAACACGTGGCATTTGTCAGGTAGTTTATCGTTAATTCCTCAAGATGGTTGGTTTTCCCTGACATGGCTCAAAAAAGAATTATCTCCAAGTTTTCAGTCAGTCTGACGTCTCCAAGGAAGAAAGAAAAACATTTCTGGTTCTATTCATTTTCCTTCGGTTCATGTGTCTGATAACAAAATTTTATTATCGCAGGGCAACGTTGTTTTGTTGAAAAGAATTTAGTTAGCGAGACTGCTTTGTGGGATTTTAATTTTCCATATCTAACTAAATCCGTAGCTACACCTGTGTTTTGTCAATTATCAAAATTAACGTTTTCAAGTGGAATTTCTTTGGCGAACATTTCTTGATAACACAATTCCATTCGCGCAGGCCAAGTAGGAAAATCGGTCAACGATTACTCGTAGGTGGCCTTTAATTTTCATATCTGTCCAAAGACGTTTTTAGTCGCCTGTTTCTTTTCGTCCCTTATCGAAATAACATTTTCACCTACTCACTTAAATCTCATTGTCATTGTAATGACACTCTTTCGCCATTTGCCACTTATCAAAATAACCATTTTTTTATTGCCTTTTAGCCGCGTGTGTGCTTATCACCTATGATTCGGATCTCGCCTCACGTTTTCCCTTCCTTTCTTCTTTTCTTTCTTTTCCCTTTCTGCCTTTCTTTCTCTGCCTGGATGCATGGTGCCACAATCCTCCCCTAAACGATTTGTCATTTACCCGTAAATGACACCTAAACCCAAATACATCATTTAATATGCACCATGCATTTGTCCCATGCAATTCTACACTACTTTCCTACATGCAGTGTAATGTTCTCTTTCAACGTCTTTTGTTCTACATGCAATGTAATGTTCTTTTCATCTTCTTCTGTTCTACATGCAATGTAATGTTCTTTTTCATCTTCTCTTGTTCTACATGCAAATGTAATGTTCTTTTTCATCTTCTCTTGTTCTACATGCAAATGTAATTTTCTTTTCATCTTCTTCTGTTCTACATGCAATGTAATGTTCTTTTTCTTCTTCTTCTGTTGTACATGAAAATGTAATCTTCTTTCTCATCTTCTTCTGTTTTATATGCAAGTGTAATGTTCTTTTTCATCTTCTTCTGTTCTTTATGTAATGTAATGTGTGCGTGTGCCTGTGGGTGCAGATGTGGTTACTATGGCTTGTTCTTCTGGGTCAATGTTTTCCTCTCCGCTGTGGGAGGTTTTTCCGCCGCACGTGGCGGTCTCGCGCCAGCCTCCTCCGCTGGTCTTCCTGCAATTTCTTCGCCAATTCCGTCTGAGTAAGGAACACTGCTCGGCATCTCCCTCTCGAGTTGCTGCATGCTCACTAGATTGTCGTTCGCTAATCTCCTCTTACTCTTAACCTTCCATATTACTATACCCCCGATGGCTATAACTATGAATGTACCCATCACTATTGACCAACTTATCGCGATCTGCTCATCGTCTTTCAAAGCCACACCTTCGTTTCCCGACGCACTTAACTTTTCCCTCAATTGATCCATATCTATCTTTTCTATCGGCTTCATTAGTACTGGCATTTTATTCAAGGTAACATTAGAGAATCCCTTCACTATTGGCTCCCACAATTCTGTACAATTGACTAAGCCTCTGCCAATCATTTCTATGATTGAATCTTTCTCTTCATATCTTTCTTCTTCCTGGTAATAGGAGGGGGGTAAGGAAACAGATATCCCAACTGCCGAACATCCCATGGGTAACTTTAACAGGGATAATGGTGGCCTTACTCTTAATGTCCTTGTGGACTCTCCCCCACATACCCTAGACAAGCTGATAGGTTTCTGTGTGGCTACTGCCCACACCTCGTCTGAAACACTGATAGCTTGTGGTAATGCCGTGTTTGCTAATACCTCCACTTGGCAGGTTCTCTTAATTCCTTCTCTCTTCCCTTCAAACAATTCTAGTATGCACATTTTGCGGTTACCAGTTTTATAGATAGGGCTTAACGAGGTACAAGTCCCTAGAGCATCATCTCTACACCTTCCAGCTTCTTCAGCTGTTAGCAACATGAATTTCTGTTCTCCTGAATTTAAAGCTATGTATTCTGTTTCCACCTTGTACCTTGCTATCATTCCCAAACCTTGATCTCTTCTGGGGTAGGGAATGGTAAATTTATAACCTGGTATATCTCGAATATACTCTCTATCTAACAACGGAACAGATATCACACAACCAATAGTCGTCTATCTTCTAATAAGTTCACACATCCCAGTGCATTATAATATTTCCACAATTCTTTACTCAATTATCCTATAATTTCTTACTAAGTTCAGCTCTTCCCTCCTCTAACTAACTCCTAGCAGACAGAATGGTCCGGTCAGGTGTGCGTGGCGCTCACTCCAAAGGTCGTACTTCATGACATCACTGATGGCCAGTCAGCAATGCCAATAATCTTCTTCCGTCCTTCGTGAGGTGCAGCTCGCGACTCCATCCCTCCATCCACATCCACCACAGTCAGCCAGCAGGTTTTTGGACGAGCCAGTGTCGTTATCTGTCGACACCGAAAGCTTCTATTCTGCACAGCCTTCTTGTTCTACAGAGATTTGGGGTTCTTCACCCTTCCTGATCTCATCTTCCGAGGTGGTCCCTGATCAACCTCTAACCTTCCCTCTGTGTTTAATTCCCGTCCAGGAGGTGTTTTGTCCTCTTCTTCATCCCCTGATTCTTCCTTCTGTTTAGAGTCCTCGCCCTGGACGTCTTTAATACCTCTTGACTCTATGTCTAGATCTCTTCTGTTCCTTATCTTTTCCTTGAGCTGGGAAAGGGGTATTTGATCCTCTTCCTCCCACTCGCTGGGCCCTTCGTCCTGTTCAGGGTGCCTCTTTTTAGAGCCCTCGACTGCTTGATTGGATCTCCTCGTTTTTCTCTTCCTTTTCTTTGGACATGGGGGTGCGATAGCGACCTCACAGGGTCTTCTCTCCACCGATTCAGTCGACGACTAAACATCGCTGATCCCCGCCGAGGGTTCCAACTCCGTCACTCGGATCGCTTCGTCTATCTGGCCAAGTCGATCTATCTCCTCATTTTCTTCGGAATCTTCCTCCGTCTCCATTTCTTCCGGCTCAACCAGAGTTACCTTCCTTGTCCTTGTTTTCTTAGGCCTCGGCTCACTCATTTCCAGGTTAGCTATTTCAGCCTTCTTCAGATCATTGGCATGGACCCTCCTTGCTCGTCCTGCCCCTTGATCCCATATTACATATGATACTGGACCCGTCTGCTCTACTGTCCGGTAGTATGGTTCCCATCTTTGGTCCAGCTTTCCTTCTCTCTGGTGGATTTTATAGTAGACAGGGTCTCCAACCTTCAATTCTACTACCTTTCTTTCAGCATTCACTCTCTCATTTCTTTTCTTCTGGGCCTCTTTATTCTTCTTCTGGCCTGTACAAATATTTTATGTTGTTGTTCCAGCAATAGCTGATGATGATCTTCTCCCATATACTTTCTTCGGGGCTTCAATAGGTTATCCACAGGCAGGACCACGTCTCTGCCAAACAACATAAAGTAAGGAGAAAATCTGGAGGTTTCGTTTATCGTAAACCTCACGGCCGCCAGAGCCACGTCAAATACAAGTCCCAATTTCCAGTGTTCTCTCTGACCAGCTTATTAATACATCTCCCCAAGGTTCTATGAAACCTTTCCACTTTAGCATTTCCTTGGGGGTGATATGGAGATGTTTTACGTGCTCTATATTCAAACCTGTCAGAACCTCTCTCATTATGCTGTTTATATTCTCCGTGCCATTATCTGTTACCAATTGCACAGGGCGCCATACCTAGGGAAGATTTCACTTATTATCAAACCGGCCACAGTTCTAGCCTTCTTGTCTGGTACTGCAAATGTCTCAGGCCAATTTGTTAGCCAATCGACAAAACTCACTATATCGTTGTTTCCTTGTGCAGTTTCCCCATATGGTCCTGATACATCCATACTCACTTTCTCGAAGGGAAGTTCGGCACGTCCGTCTCCTCCAATGGTGCCATTTCCTGCCTTCTGCTCTGCGACTGGCACACTACGCAGCTCGAACATAGTTAGTGACCTCCCGTACAGTTTGGGCCAATAGTACTTTCTTCCTATAAGATCACATGTCCTATCAATTCCCATGTGACCCAACCTCTCGTGGCACTGTTCCAATATCTCTGGTCTTAAACTTTTGGGCACATACAACTTGGGCTTGACTTCTTCATCCCTGCCTGGGAGATAATACAGCCTTTCCTCTATTATGGCATACTTGGTGGTCTCTCCTGCCTTCACCTTTTTTCTCTCAGGGCAGCTATTTCACTGTCTGCCTGCTCCTTCTCAATTCTTTCTGTCCAGTAGGGATCGGTTATTATCTGTGCGTCCCTTCTTCGTCCGATTCTAACATAGGGCGGTCTTTTAGCTTATTAGATTTAATTACTCCCTATTCTATAGGCTTTATCATCTACTCCCTGCTCTACTTTTTACAGATCTTTCTTCCAGTTGCTTCGGTATTCTTGAGAGTAAATCTGCGCACGTGTTTTCCTTCCCTGCCAAATACTCTATCTTACAGTGGTAGCCACTTAACTTAAGTGCCCACTGTTGAATTTTCTTATTATTTGTCCATTCTGCCTGCAATAGGTACTGCAGAGGTTTGTGGTCTGTTTTTATAGTAAAGACCGCGCCATTCAAATAGTAGTCCAGTTTTTGGAGAGCATACATGATGGCATATGCTTCTCTTTCTATTACTGGCCATCTCTGTTGTGTCTCTGAGAGCTTATGGGAGAGGAAGTATATGGTAGTGGGACGGCTGTCAACTGTTCTTTTAACGTATCAAATGCCCATTGACAGTCTTCTGTCCACTTGAACCTACCATATTTCTTCGTCAGGGCTACTAGTGGTATGGCAATTCTCGAGAATGCCGGGACGAAGCGTCTGTAGTAACCTATAGCTCCTATAAAATCTCTTACCTGTCTCACTGTCTTAGGTTCTGGCATTTCCCTTACGAGTTTCACCTTATCCATGTCGGGTTTAATACCGTCTCCGTTTATGACAAAGCCCAAATATCTAGTCTCCTCCTTCAGAAACTGACACTTTGACAATTTTAATTTTAAGCCGTGTTTTCTTAACCTTCCCAACACTTGTTTTAGATGGAAAAAGTGTTGTTCTACTGTCTTCGAAAATATTAAGATATCGTGCAAATATGCCATGGCAAAACTCTCGTATCCTCCTAACACTATTGACATTAGCTGTTGGAAGATTCCCGGGGCATTAGCTAAACCGAATGGCATCACCCTGAACTGAAACAGTCCCAAGTGACACGCAAATGCGGCCTTCTCCTTGTCAGCCTCATCAAGGGCTACCTGCCAATACCCGGACCTCAAGTCCAACGTAGAGAAGTACTTTGCCTTCACTAATAATGCTAATACGTCATCTATTAGTGGCAATGGCACCGCCAACGGCTTCGATATAGAATTTAGTTTCCTAAAATCTACACAAAAACGGTGGCCGCCATCTTTCTTACCTACTATTACTATTGGGAATCTCCAAGGGGAGATCGATCTTTTGATCATCCCAGCTTCCAACATTCTACTGCCTATTCTACAAGGGGTCTTTTATGAATAGGTGTCCAGTAGGGTTTTAATTTCACAGGGGGGGTGATCTCCGGTGTCGATTTTCATTTTGACTGTGTGGGTCTGGCCCAATTCCTTGTCTGACTGGGCTACCACATCTCGATTATCCCTCAATAGACCCCCCACTCTGGTTCTAAATTGATCCGGTGCTAATATATCTTCGTCCACTATTCCTTCTGTTTGCTCTACAAGTTTTCTTCGTTCCTCTTCGAATCTCACCCGATTCAGGGTCCGTAGGGGAAGCGCTTTCCCTATCTCTTCCCCTCTCCTAACCTTTATAGTCTTTTGGCCTGGTTCACCATCATAATGGGCACTAATTCAGCTTCCTCCACCACCGTCTCACACAGAGTTACCTCGTTCTCTTCTAGGGCCTTCCCTTCTACAGGGACCAACTGCAGGGGTTCTTTTCCTATTTTCTACCCTGACATTAACCTACCCTTTCCCGACACCGCCGTTCTAGGGGGTAGCTTTACATCTTCCTCCACCACTATTGTTATATCTTCTTCTGGTGGGCATCCCAATGGCGTTTCTCGCCATTCACTATCAACACAATGGGGTTGAACTCTATCTGGGCCCTGGCAATCTTCTCGGAGATTTCCCTCGTACACAGGTCGGGGGTTACGTAAAAATTTTGGGTGCTTCTTAATTTCCCAATCCTCACAGGTAGCCTCACCATCCCTTTTATCTTCAGGGGGGCTCCATCTGCTTGCGTGACCTCGATATCCGCTTCCCGTAACCTACTCTTCCGTTTCATCCGCCTGTATGTTTCCTCTCTCAGCAATGAAACAGACGCTCCTGTGTCTACCAGGGCTTTCATCGCCCTACCCCCTATCTCTGCTCCACAGGACAGCTCCTTCTCTTGCGTCAGCGAAGAGAACACATGGGCCTTCTTTTTCCTGGTTTCCCACCCTTGGTTCAAGTGACGTGGCCGTTCCAGGGTCCGATCCTATGGTCACGGCACCAGATGTGACGTCGTTCCCCGGTCGCAGCGCCAACTGTGACGTTCTATCCTGATCTACCACGGCGCCAGTTGTGACGTGGCCGTTCCAGGGTCCTATCCCAGTCACGACACCAGTTGTGACGTCCCTAAACAGCACCCATTGTGACGTCTTCGCCGCGTCGCCAGCTGTTCGCTCCTCTCTGCTCCGTCCGGGTGTCGCTGCTCCAAACGTGAATTTCGCCTGTCGCGTCAGTCGTGTTGTCTCGTCCTGTGACGACCAACTGGCTTGGTATCGGTCGCGGCACCCAAATGTGATGTTCTAACATTTTGGTGATTCGGGTGGGAATCTGGTTAGATTTGACATCAGCCTCGCCGTTCCCAACTCGCTTCCAACGCCTGGTTACCAAGGTAACTGCATTGATCTCCAGTCTGCCTACCCACGTTGTGAATTGATCTTAGACAGACGAGATCCAACAGTGGTTGGGGCCGCAATGCAAATTGAGTTCAACGGGGGTGATAACACACAAATATGCATAAAAGAAAATAAAATGAAAACTCAAAAAGTTCAAAGTATCAAAGAAAAAGGTAACAAACTTTATGTCTAGTTGTTCGATACATAGGACTGCATCTATCTCCCGGCCCGTTCTGTGGATTGTGACACGTCGTTTTCGCTAGGCAAGTTTTAACGCTTCAAGTTGTTTGCTCTCTAAGAAATTTGTGTTTCGGTGTGTCTTTGGACGAAAGTCGAAAAAACTTATTTCGGTGGTCTGCTCCTAAGTCGCTCTTCAAAATAATTGTTCTTGGTTGAAGAGGAGTCCGAAATTCTGCGTGAATCTTGGTCAGCTATCTTGGTCTATCATCTCTGTCGCCAGGGCCCGAACTGATTTCTGACTGTTGGGGCCTGGCTTTTATTGACGCCGACAAAAACCGGGTTGGGTCTGTTGGCGTCGGGGAGTTCCTCGATAATTCTAAATACATATCCACCTCTTTTATTTCTGGTTAGGGATTTTCCACTCTTTTCCATTTTTGGTAACTTTTTTCACTCCCACTTTCTCACCATGCTTCTGAGGGGCGTGAACTGCCCTCCCCACTTCTTCGTAGCAGTTTCTCATACTTATACTCTGGGTGGGAGCGTCGACAGCCTTCTTCGTGCGTCACGTGATCACTCTCGGCCAATGAGGTCTTGGTCGGGTATCTTTCCTCCTCCTTCGTGCGTCACGTGATCACCACTTGACCAATGATGTCTTAGTCGGGCGTGAACAATCCGCGGCTTTGTTTCGGAAAAAAAATACCTTGCTTAACTAAAAAATTAATTATCTCTTCTCTTTCCTTTTTCTTCCTTTCAAATCGCAGTTATCATGAACGGATAATATGACAACTCTTTGTTCAACACGTGGCATTTGTCAGGTAGTTTATCGTTAATTCCTCAAGATGGTTGGTTTTCCCGACATAGCCTCAAAAAGAATTATCTCCAAGTTTTCAGTCAGTCTGACGTCTCCAAGGAAGAAAGAAAAACATTTCTGGTTCTATTCATTTTCCTTCGGTTCATGTGTCTGATAACAAAATTTTATTATCGCAGGGAAACGTTGTTTTGTTGAAAAGAATTTAGTTAGCGAGACTGCTTGTGTGGGATTTTAATTTTCCATATCTAACTAAGGTTCCGTAGCTACACCTGTGTTTTTTCATTTATCAAAATTAACGTTTTCAAGTGGACTTTCTTTGGCGAACATTTCTTGATAACACAATTCCATTCGCGCAGGCCAAGTAGGAAAATCGGTCAACGATTACTCGTAGGTGGCCTTTAATTTTCATATCTGTCCAAAGTCTTTTTTAGTCGCCTGTTTCTTTTCGTCCCTTATCGAAATAACATTTTCACCTACTCACTCAAATCTCATTGTCATTGTAATGAGACTCTTTCGCCATTTGCCACTTATCAAAATAACCCTTTTTTTTATTGCCTCTTAGCCGTGTGTGTGTGTTCGCTTATCACCTATGATTCGGATCTCGCCTCACTTTTTCCCTTCCTTTCTTCTTTTCTTTCTTTTCCCTTTCTGCCTTTCTTTCTCTGCCTGGATGCATGGTGCCACAGTTTTTATATATATAGGTTGTGCGTTATAGTGGGTAACAATTCAAAATGAGAACTTGGAGAACGAGTTCGAATTTCAGTTGAGTTCTTTACATTTATTTACACGCAAATACCCTTGAGAAAGGCATGAATCCATCTTTTCTACTCCCAGCTATGTGTTGAATAGCAGGACTGATCGGGTCCTGCTATTCAAACTTGGTTTAATTTAAGTCTACTGCTGAGAAAAACAGAAGCCTACTGTGGGAAATATACTTAGACAGTCATGAATCGAAAGTGACATGATCGACTTAGCGTGTAATTTATAAACACTTTGGTCATTCTCCAACGCTAAAAAAATATTTTCAACAATAATAATATTAAGGTAAGCTATAGCTATACAAAAACATAGATAATTATATATCCCAACATAACACTAATGTATTAAGCAAGCACACAAAAAAGCACTAAATAATAATTCTACTAAAATAAATGCAACTGCCGTAAAAGCATAACCTACCCATTAAATGACAAGTGCATGATTGAAAGCATTATTTATAAAGCTAGAATCAATTGAGACGATGATGTTACATCTTACTTTGGTTCCCTAAGCCCTGCAGATAGCAACTAGAAATTACGTTTTAACCATCAGCAAATGTAACTGAACAATATTAAATACAAAAACCGTAAAACACTCTCAAAGTATTTTTGGAGATTAAAAAACAACTATGAGAACCTATCCTTTAGCTGGGAGATAAGCGCGAAAGCAGACCCTACAATGGAAAAGGAGACAGATGTAACTTATGTTTGTTGGAGAAGCTTATAATATAAAACACTTAAATTACCCGAACTTGCTGAACCGGAGACGAGAGTTGATAACTAAATCTATAAAAAAAACTAACACCTGCCCAAGCCCGCTGCCGCCTATTAAAATACATTTCAAAATAGATTTTATAAATATGTATCAGCTATTAATATTCATAAAAGCCATCATTAAAAACATTTTTATATATCTATACACATATAATAATTCCATATCATAGATCGTATTCGATTAATTTATGACGTGTGTAAATATAATTTCAACTTTGTAAGTAAAAGACTAGTTTCTAAATGAAATAGATATATCGTCTTATTCTATAATTAGTTTATTCCATAAGATATTATGTTAATAATATATTATAAACACGTTTTTTGTGAAAAAAGAAAGTTATCCCCCTTGATACATAGCGAGTGTACGTATTTTTTTCAAGATTATTTAAAATGATTTATATATTATAAGTTATTACATTCCATCATACAAGTTACCACTACAAAAATGCATATTTGTTTCGATGTCCAATTCAGGCATCTCATCAGGAGATGATCAAAGATAGTTATAAACGAGTTTTTTTTAAATGCTACTTATGAAAATCACTTCTTTTTATATTTTGAAAAAAAATTAGAAAGGTATATGAAAAATTTCCATAAAAGATAAAGAAAGGAATTCACAAGTTAAAGCAGAAAAAAAGAAGAGGACAAGAAATCAATAAAAGGAAAAAGAAAGAATAAAGAGAAATAGAAAGAGGTAGGAAAAGAAAGACATAAGAAATCATCCCCTCTCCGAAGAAAAGGAAAAGAAAAGGAAAGAAGAAGAGAAGTAATATATATATATATATATATATAAAATTACAATTTAAAGAAAAAGAAAAGAAAAGGAAAGAAAGGAAAATAAGGGAAGTTGTTGAGAATGATTTACCAAATAAAAAAAAATGTAAAGGTTGATTGAGATGCAATAGAGAAAAATTCAAAATTTATCCGGAAATGATGGCAACTAAATAGATTTTTTTTTTTAGATAATGTTATGGGACCTTTCCCATAATAACATAATGGACTATTCCATACGTAATAAATACTGCGCCTCATGAGGAAGCAGAGAGTTCAGTCCGAAGTCCAGCGTTGTAAACCGACACTGAACCCGTTTATACGGGTTCAAAGGGCATATTTTTGGCCGAGCCCACGGGCTCGGAGATCCCACGTTAAACCGGCCTTATAGCACGTGATGTCCTCGTGGGGTGGGTGACTAAATACTGTTCAGCCTGAAGTCTGGAGTTCAGTCTAAAGTCTGGAGTGAAGTCCGTCAGGAGTTTGTCAGTCCGTCAGAGCGAGTCAGTCAGTCGAGTCAGAGGCAGTCCGAAACAGAGTCGTGTTCAGACAATTATTACTAAACCTGATTGTTCGTATTAACACTTTTCTACCTCTCTGTATATATTCCTGTTTGTAATATATCTGTGTTATTCCATAACCGTGTTCTAGTTCTTCTTTATTGGTTCTACATTGGACTATCACTTTGGTACAAGGAACCGGACCCTAACAGATAGAAATTTTTAATAGTTTATAACTAACTTTGATCACCACCCGATGAGATGCCTGAATTAGGCATCGAAACAAATATTTTGTAGAGTGGTAACTACAATATATATATATATATATATATATATATATATATAAAACCCTTATTATAAAACCCAGGTGTGTGTGTGTGTGTGTGTTTTGTTTATATATTGAATCGGATTTCCTACATTTTCAACCGATTTCAACAAAACTTCACAGGACTACGTCAAATTACATTGCGGTGGTTCTGACAGCGCCCAAAATTGGAAAAGCACAATTTTTTTGGCACGAAATCAATTTAAAAACACGATTAAGAGCCATCGCTGTCGAGAATGAAAGGGAGACAACTCATATCGAGTTACACTTATTATAAAACCCAGGTTGTTTGTGAGTGTGTGTCAGTGTTCATTTATATATGGGATCGGATTTCCTACATTTTTCAACCGATTTCAACAAAACTTCACTTCTTTTTTTTTTTGGCAGGTAGTGTTTCTTATTGTCTTGCACACTTTTTTCTTTATTTTTACATTCAGAATGCTTTAAAAATTCCATTTACAAGACAATTGTTTATAATAAAATTCTATTCAATCAGTAAAATCATAACGATTGAAAACAATGCTTTTGTTTGCGTTTGACCAATTCATAAAAAAAAAAAACTAATTAAGACATGCGTGTCCGTCAACCTTAAACAATAATCTTTGTCAATTTTATTTTTTTCAGTCTTTATGATGGTCGATACTTGATCTATCTCTTACTGTTACATCTGCGGGCAACGCCGGGCTCTTGCTGTATATATATATATATATATATATATATATATATATATTTGGTTGGATAGATGTGAGTTTGTGACCCTGGGTTTCACGCTTTAGCGATCGTCAGAGTTTGTCTGACGATCGAAAGCGTGAAACCCAGGATCACAAACTGACATCTATCCAACCAAATATGTTAGCTCTATCTCTGATATTGAGTGCTTTCTAATAAGTACCGCACATATAATATATAAATAATTATACATATATATATTTATTTATATTTATATACACTTTTCACATATATATATATATATATATATATATATATATATATATATATAATATTTTTTTGAATACACATAATATGGATATTATATGGCAACAAATTCTGTATAATCTTTTTAGGGCTGAACAATGATCTTAAAGATGGTTTCTGGGCCAATAAGAGACTGACCATAAGTGTAATGTGCAAGTTTTACAGGAAATCTGAACTCAATGTTGGAGGACTAATATGAATTGAATCTAAAACCTTATGCTGAAAATCAGAGTGAACCTTGTTCAGTTGGGAGAGCATGACTTCTTTTATAGGAACTGCTAGACTGATAATTGTTTAATAAATGTCCTGATTTCGCCGACTATTTAATATACATACTCAAACTGTCCAAATTACCTTTACAAATATTAGCAGGAATATATTGAGCAATCCTTGTATTCATTTTGATCTAAACCTTTTCTATTGTATTCAGACTCAGAATTTAATCTTTTCTTTTAACTAATTATTTGGGAAAAATGGTCCAACGTTTTTTCACTATCTTTCAAAGAATCCCAATTAGTATATAAATATGTGACGGTTGGTTTTCGGTATATAGCTGAAAGAAACAGCTGTCTAGAAAAACATCCAAAATTAAATAATTTGGCTCCTTTTCCCGCGTAAACTGTAAAGCTGACTGTAAACAACTTAGCGTTTGATGAAATTTGCCAGCGCCAACCTCACTATCAAACACACAGAACGAGGCTCGGCATATCTAAGATAAAAATTTAATAAAAACATTTTAATATGTGCAAATAAAACTTGTTCGTAAAAATTAACTAATATATTTACCATCGTCGGGCCGAGTGGACTGCCTATAGACATCTCGTTTATTTCTCTGCACATAATCTTTTCAAAGCTGGATTCCACTGACATCGACTCAATGCAGACTAGGAATATTAGGTAGGGACAAATGACTACGATACAAAGCATCAATCGAAGTTCTCTTGGAGAGAAATATTGCCACTGGATTATGGAAGATTGGACATTTGGCACCAGCTCAGGTGAAACAATGTTATCTATCTTTCGGATAGACGGTTGAGTTTGCGAAAGAAGGAACCTGCAGAAATTGATGGATCCAGTTTGTCAGTAGGATGTTTTGAAATTTTTCCATGGTTGTTTAATGGTCTCAAAACTTGAGCTACACAGTCTTTACTCTCTACGCAGCTTTTGCAGGTGAGGAATTATTCCCCACCCTATTACCCCATTCTCAGAGAGGAAACGTTCCACGGCTCCTGCTACTCTATAGCTATTTCAATGGAAAGTATTCAAAAGAACTATATTTATTAGTTCCACCAACGCTAACCCTCACAGCTAAGATCCGTCACGTTGCGTACATTGAAGCGAACCGTCTTCATTCCCTTCGCAATCCATTAGCGAGAAGTAAGCTACACTCGAACAGTTTCTTACAACGAATCACTACTTTGTGCAGCTAACTCCGAAGAGGGCTCTTTCCAGACCACGTCAAACTTAGAATGTTTCTGCCTACGTTCAATCGTTATCTTTCCTCCATATCTTCGTAAACAGCGACTTTTACCGCTCGAACAACAACCTCCTTCACTAACCCTCTGCCTTGACTGGCGCTTAGGTCTTATATAATGTGAATTGTGGGAAGAAAATTTCAGTTTCGATGCGGAAAGTGACGGACAATAAAAATTTCTTTGGGTTTATTTGCATGTGTTGATGGAATTTCAAACGGGAGGAGGAAAGAGAATTATTTTGAAAATTCTCACCTTATGTCATGGAGATTAAATTAAAAGATAGATTACACTGAAATGGACGAAAATATCAGCAACCCACAGATAGATAGATAGATAGATAGATAGATAGATAGATAGATAGATAGATAATGAACCTACTAGTGAAGATAGATAGATAGATAGATAGATAGATAGATAGATAGATAGATAGATAGATAGATATGAAGCTACAAGTAGAGATAGAAAGATAGATAGATAGATACATACATACATAAAAAAGAATAAGATAGATAGATAGATAGATAGATAGATAGATAGATAGATAAAAAAAGAATAAGATAGATAGATAGATATGAAGCTACAAGTAGAGATAGATAGATAGATAGATAGATAGATAGATAGATAAAAAAGAATAAGATAGATAGATAGATAGATAGATAGATAGATAGATATGAAGCTACAAGTAGAGATAGATAGATACATACATACATACATACATACATACATAAAAAAGAATAAGATAGATAGATAGATATGAAGCTACAAGTAGAGATAGATAGATAGATAGATAGATAGATAGATAGATAGATAGATAGATATGTCCAGACTGAGATAGATGACCAGTTATTGTCCAGTTCAAACAGAAATGGAGATATATCCCTTGTTCCCCGTTTAGGATTGTTTTTTTAGTTCTTTCTAAATTTTACTTCATCTCTATAATTCTAACGTCTACGCCAAAACTAAATATATATATATGAACATAGATAGATAGATAGATAGATAGATATGAATAGACAAGACAATAATAATTATTATTATAATTAGTAGTAGTAGTAAAAGTAGTAGTTGTAGTAGTGCTACTATTTTTAATAGTAGTAGAGGAAGTAATATTTGGCTCTTCTTGTTTGGCATCGTGGAATACGAGAGGTATTGAAATGTTTGTTCTCTCTCAAGAAGCATTGTTGGAATCACCGTTTTCTTCTTGGTTGCGAATGTTTCATTATTTTATCACCTTTTCTTGTTATTTGAGCTGCTATTGCGATAAGAAAATTTTATTTAATTTCTCCCTGTCTATCGGCGGAAAAATAAAAATGGAGCTGATTGGGCAAGGAAGGCACTATTGACATAAAAAATATTATTGCATTTGCTGCATATTTACTTTTTTGCCACGATTTACTATCAGGCATACATACATACATAGAAATATCTACAGTATTTAATGTAAATATTTATAGAACATATTTCTCAACCAACGCAATGAATATATGCTGCCTCCAAAAGTGATACAAAGTAATCAGTCTTCTACTCACTTTTCCTAATTCTGAGAATAAATATTATCATTCCAAGAATTGATCGGACTATTGACCTCAATATTTTTGTTTAAGGTGCATTTTGTAATTTGGAAGAGATACTATCATTCAGTGAGTTGATCGGGCTGTTGATCACAATCTTTTTTCTTTATGAGGAATTCTGTAATTTTGAGAATACATATTATCATTAAAATGGTTGATCGGACTACTCTTCTCAGTCTTCTGTTTCAGAGACATTCTGTAATTATGAGAAGAGATATTTTCATTCAAAGAATTGATCAGACTACTGATTTCAATTTCCTGTTTCAGAGACATTCTATAAATTTGAGAAGAGATACAATCACTGGACTATTGACCTCAAAGGGGCATTTTGAAATTTTGAGTCACTATCATTCAATTAGTTGATCGGACTATTGATCAGAATGTATTTGTTTGAGAGGCAATCTGTAATTTTAGGAATATGTATTATTATTCAAATAGTTGATTGGACTATTGATCCCAAACTTGTTGTTTTAGAAGCCTTACTATCATTCCAAGATTTGATCGCACAGTTGACCATAATATTTTTGTTTAAGAGGCATGCTATCATTTTGATAAGAAATACTCGTTGATCCGAGTATTGAACCGAGTCTTTGTGCTTAAGAGGCATCCTGTAATTTTGGAAAGAGATTTTATCATTCAAATAATTGATGGAACTATTGATTCCACTCTTTCTTATTAAGAGATATTCTGTAAATTTTAGAAGAGATACAATCATTGTAAGTGTTAATCGGTCTGTTGAACTGAATATTTTTTTAAGGGGTATTTTGCAGTTTTGGTTGTAGATACTTTCATTCAATGAATCGGTCTATTATTGAACTGGATATTTTTGTTTAACGGGCATTCTGTAAATTTGGGAAGAGAGATATCAATTTGAAGAGTTGGTCGGACTAGTGATTCCAATCTTTTTGTGTTAGAGGCATTCGGTAATTTTGAGGAGAAATACTATCTTTCAATGAGTTTATCGGACTATTGAACACAATCTTTTTCTTTTTTTCCTTTTTTTTTTTTTTTTTTTTTTTTTTGAGAGACATTCTGTAATTTTGATAAGAAATATCCTTCAAAAAGTTGATGGGGCATTTGATCCAGATCTTTTTTCTTAAGAAGAATTCTGTAATTTTCGAAGAGATATCATTCAAATAGTTGATCGGGCTACAGATACCATTCTTCTGTTTAAGAGGCATCCTATAATGTTGAGAAGTGATACTATCATTGTCAGCCTTGATCAGTCTATTGACATAAATATTTTGTTTCAGTCGTTTTTTTTTTTAATTTTGAGAAGAGATATTCTTATTCAATGACTTGATCGGACTATTGATCCCAACATTTTTGTTTAATAAACATTGTGTAATTTTGATAAGATATATCATTCAAATAGCTGATCGGAATATTGATTCGCAGCTTTTTGCTTAAGTTACATTCTGTAATTTTGAGAAGAGTCATTCTCTTTTCAATCTTTTCTCAGGATTTTCTCTTCATTTATATATGTACTATACGTTCTATAATTCCAGAATTGTGTCATTATTATTCCAGTTATTCTTTCAGATTATCGATCTAATTCATATCTTCTGTCACAGGAAACAAATGTTAATCTTTACAACAGTTGTTTTGGCTTGAGATGGCAACCATTTTTGCTTAAGCTTAGCTCCTTTAGTTTTGAGATGATATTATCATTTTAAATGTTTTTTTTTTATTTCTTAAGACGTATTCAATTATTTAACTTTATCTTCAGCATTTTTAAGATTCGTTGTGCCGTAAACAATAACCAAGTTATCAGCAAAATATATGCTATTCATTCAAAATCTCCAGACAAGAAAACATTTATTTGTTTTATATTATTTTCAAAGAAGTCTGAAAGATGCATAATTCCAGAAACTCAACATCATCACCACTGTAAGTTTACAGGTAATATTAACTGTTTCCTTATAAAGAAACACGTGACATTCATTGACCGAACAGTGTTACATATGATATGAATCGAACAGCCAGTGTTATTCGACATTTCTTCACACCTTGGCCGTCGGATTGAGATCAACGTGTAGCATTTGCCTTCAAGAGTACAAACTACATTTTACCATCTTGTGCAAACTGAAACAACTGCTTTAGTTGTCAAAATTTTCTTAACACCATACGGTTAATTTTCCAGCCCCAAATGAGTGACAATATAATAAAAAAACTCTCAAACAATAGGTCATTTTCTTTTTTCCATTAATTTCAGAAAGACTTTCAGAGGTGTATGTTGAAATCATTTATGCAAGAATCTTGAAAAATCTATGAATTGTTTCCTTGAAAAAAAAATTTTTTGTGTTTACACAGACACTGTCTTTCTCAGGCCTGTCGATTATGGTGTCTTACAAATTTCATGCTCTGGACGTTATTTTCAAAGTCCATTCAAAGACCATGAAGATAACAGAAGCGCAAAACCGAACGGTAGACCATAAAACTGGAACCGAGTTCATGCAGAGTGAGGCATGGAAACTCTCAAATTACATCTACATACATTCTTATTGTTTAAAGCTGTGTCCAATAATTTCATAAAACCTTGGAGAATTCCAGTAATATATATTTAATCATTGGGTGGGATATAATTGGAAAAAATACGAAAAACAAAAGGACAATTTTCTATGACATTTTTGGACAATTTTTTTGATTACATTATATATATATATATATATATATATATATATATATATATATATATACAGGTAATAATATGTTGGGAAAAATATCCAAGTGAATCCTAATCATTTAAAATATTAAAACTCATCCACAAAAAGAGCTCAGTGTATTTATTATAACAGAACAAATTACATAGAAAAAAAATCCAATGTTACCTCATTCGAATAGTTATTTCGACCAATAAGATTTACATGAAGGTCTTGTCTAATCAGAGATATGAAGAAATAAAATATTTACTGATTCAAAGAATAAAACAAGAATATTTGCAAAGATAGAACGACCAAAAAACATAAATGCAGAAAAAGGATAAAAATTAAAAAGGAGTTGCAGTAGAGTATCTAAAGGAAATCCCAAAATCATGATAGTAGAGTGTCTGGCCTAAGTCAAGAAGAAAGTTAAAATAAACTTCACTTATATTAAAATATTAACATCTACTTAAGGGAAAATATTTAAAAATTTAAGATTTTTTTTAAAAAGAGTAAGTAAAAAGGTAACATCTAAAATTAAAAATAATACTACTACTAATAAAATACTCATAATAATAATAATAATACTAATAAAATACTAATAATAAAAATATACTAATAAAAATTAAAAGAGCAAGATGAAAAATAAATAAGAAAAGGAATTGATAGTGAAAAATGAAAGAAAAAATTAAGGAAAAATCATAATAGTGAAAAAATATACTGAAGATAAGACAATTGATAATAAAATTTTGATAATAAAATTTCAGAAAGGTTATTGTTGTAACCTACGGAAGGTTACTGAATGGAAAAATCACACAAAGGTTGGTAATGAACGATAATACTTAGGACAAGAACAACACATATAAGATTCGCCAGCGATGCGTAGAAGAAATAGTGAACTGCTAGAAATGAATCAAGTGAATTCCACAATGAATCTCAACTACAGACCAACATACAGTATTTACGACCGTGAATGTGGACATACGCAATATCATCCGTGGGTATGCTACAACAGTTATTCGATAGGATTGGAATGGAGTAGAAATAACGATATATGTGTTAGGTGATAAGAAATTAAACAAGATCAATAATATTCTAGATCAGTTTGAATCTACTTCAGTGACGCCATTTGGAAACTATCTCATTCCTTTGGTTTAGTATTATACTTTGATTATTGATTTTAATTAATCTAATCTTCTCTTCTGAAGACAGGGGTTACATTTATAATTGCTGTTTGATTTATCCACTCTAACCCAAACATGAAACATGTTTCGTTGTATAATTTAGAAATGTTCTGTTTACTTATTTTCAATTGGATCCTTTCATATTTACAAATAAGCTTTTTGGTGTCGTTATTGAAGAATGAAAGAAAATCGTCATTTTGATACATATTTCCTTTATTCCGAGTACTTTCGACATAGCACAATGTCATCATCAATGTATTGTTTATTGCAAGACAAATTATTTTGATCGCTGACACCGTTTAAGGGAAGGTAATTAAGTATGGTTGTGGAAATTGTTTTTTTATGAAATAAGTAGTAAAAAAGCTATTATGGCATTTTGAATTATCTATTGTACACATTTTAAAATATTGATGGAGTATTCGTAATTAATTTTATTAAGGTTTGGTTTCAGTTTTTTATGGGATATTTTTAGTTTAAATTTTATTCGCCTCCTGAAAAGGACAATTATTTATGACAGAATTTTCTGAATTGCGAATACAGATAGGTATGTTATAAATATTTCGAAATGTTGGACATATTATTCATATATATATTTAATATACTGAAACTATATATATATATATATATCCAAGTGAATCGGAATGGGACTAAAATATTCGTGCTCATCCGACAAATAACTCGGTCAATGTTATTTAAAATATTAAAAACAAATTAATTTCAAAAACATCAAGGCTGATCTCAATTAAATTACGTATCTATTCAAGTTTCGATAACTAATAGCCAAAAGTTCTTAAATATATCAGGGAATGAATACAATAATGTATTTTTGAACGGATGGAATAAAACAAGAATATTGAACATCCCATAATATCGAAAGCCAGAATGTTGAAACTGCGCAAAAAAAAGGGAGAAAAAATTAAAAAAAGTTATAATAACAAGTAATCTAAGAGAAATCCCAAAATCATGATAGTAATGTCTGGCCAAAAGTCAAGTCGAAATAGTTAAAGAAAAATTAGCTTATATTGAAAATGATTAACATCTAGTTAAGGGAGAAATATTTAAAATTTAGAGATTTTTTTAAAGTAGTAGTAAATAGATAACATCTAAAATTATAAATACGTTTATTTATATTAAAATATCAGTGATGATAATTATTGTTTAATTAATTAATTAATAAAGAAAGGTTTTGAATAAAAATTTGTTTTTTTTTATGAGGAAAATTTTTTCGTGAATTTTGATATAGAAAATGAACGAAAATACGGGTTTTAAGGCATGTTATATTAATAAGAAAACCCCTCAAGATAAGAAATTGTATAATTCCGTTTTGATAATAAAATTTTTGAAAGGTTTTTTTCATAAGGTCCTGTATGTTACTTTTGGAAATCCATCATTTCACAGCTATAAACCCAACTTTATTCATCAATAGAACCTTTTATTCTAATGTGAAAATTTAATTGCCGTTTTGGAGAAATTAGTGAGTTGCCTAAAAATATTTCAGTGAATTCACATTCAATTTTATTACAGACTTTATTTACGAATATTTTATCCGTGAATTTTTGGATAAAATTAAGATTTTCAATGTTCTCAGTGTTTCCACGGATAATTCAACTGGATTGGATATCATATGTTTCAAGATTCGATATGTTTCAAGATTCATCAGATGGAATTTACAAGATCAAAATTCCTGTATTTTGAATATAACGTCAGTTGGGCTAATTTAGAAACTATGCATTTCCTGTTAATGATCTGGATTTAAAATTAGATATAATGGAAATGGATATTTAATTAACCCTGAAAAATAAATCGTTGAAGCCAGAGGAATACATTTATAATTGCTGAATTTATCAAAACCCAAGGCATGAAACATGTTTCGTTGTGAATAATTTAGAAATGTTCTGTTTCCAAATGGTTTAATGGATCCTTTGACTATTTACAAATAAGCTTTAAATCTGTGAAATAATGGATGAAAGAAAATCGTCATTTTGATTTATATTCCCTTTACAAAAGTATTTCGACGTAGCACTACGGAATGTCATCATCAAGGTTCCGATTGTTTTTTTCTTAATATTATTATAAAATGACACCGTTTAATTTTTCGTAGATTAAGTATGATTGTCACGAATAAAACCATTGTTTTAATAAAAAAAAATGATTGTAAAATGCTAATAAATGGCAATCATTTAATTATTTTATAATTCCATGAGACAAATGACCTGGAGAGTTGTGGACTTAATTTAACCTGGTTAGTTGTCATTGTCATCAATTTTTTTTTTCTAATAAAGATATTTTTTTCGTTTAATGTTTTTTTCTTCTATCCTGAAAAAAGGAAAAAAACTTATTTACGTATTAACAAGACTACAAATTTTTCTTGATTGTTTGCAAAAAAACAGATGCAAGGTACGTTGTCAAATATTTACAATGGAGAATGTTGGACATATTATCAAAAGTAAAATTTAACCACTGAAACTAATATATATATATAAATATATAGAGTATATATATATATATATATATAGATATGAGATTGAACATTGAAGTGCACTTAGAGCGACAGTCTGTTTCATGCTAGACGCAATATTGCGTTTACCATGAAACAGCCTGTCGCCTCTGGAGTGTTGACTTCAATTTTCAATTTTATATTTTCACACATTCTATCTCTGATATTGAACACTTTATCCCATAAATATAGCACACCTTTAGAGTATATTTCTTCATATATATATATATATATATATATATATATATATAATAAAAAGGCTTAAACACTAATATTCCATGGTCATAATTTATTCCATTGGAATCGTAAATACGATCCAAATCATCAGACCTACAAATTCAAAATGAAAACAGAAAAAACAACTCGAAATCAAAACAGAATTTAGATAAAGTAAGTATGAGGATGAGTGACATGAAACCTTAACAGAGAGAATTTTTGGAGATGTGGGTGGGGTGGATTTAAAAAGAGGAGAGAAAGAAAGTCGACGGATGTCTAATACATAAAGATACATTTCGTGGTGACATATACACACCACAGACAATTCGGATAGGAAGGGAAAAAAAAAAAAAAGGGAAAGGGTGGGGGGGGAGGGATGGGACGAAGGAAAAATAAAATTGTGTTTACATAAAGGGCCGCTTTGTAATTGGGAAAATTAAATCAAATATAAATATATGAAGATGAATATAACGATTGTCTCATTTCGCAAGGACCAAATATTTCTATGTTCAAAAACACATACTAATACACACAAAAAAACATATACAAGTAGGTACATACACTTAGGCATGTACACACACACACACACATACGTGTACATGCACATACATACACACATATATATATATATATATATATACATATATATATATATATATATATATATATATATATATATATATATACACACACACAAACACATATATATATATATATACAAAAAACCTAAAATATATTCACATATCCACACATACACATATTCATCTATATTCATATACACACACTTTTCACATACATATACACGCATACATATGCCCCATGTATACATTCATACATACATACTTATACATACACATACACATACATATACATATACATACATACACACATACATATATATATATATATACCTATACATATATATACATATACATACATATATATATATACACACATATACCCATACATCCACGCACATACACATACACACATACATATACACACATACATACATATATACACACACATACACATATACACACACATACACACACATATACACATACATATACACATGCAAATACATACACACCTTACATATGTATATATACACATGCAAATACATACACACCCTTATATATGTATATATATACACATGCAAATACATACACACCCTTACACATGTATATATACACATACACACACACATAAACATGTATACACATAAGAACACATACACACCTATACATATACATACATAACATACGTACATATATACACTTACATACATACACACATATATACACATACATACATATACATACAAAATTACACACATATACACACACACATACACATACATACATATAAATACACACAGAGATATACACATATGTACATATATAAAAAAAAGTTAAAATCTAAATAAGTGACGATTCAAATATTTGCGTGTATGAAAAAAAAAAAATTTATATATATATATACATATATATACATATCTACATACACATACATGCAAATACATACATACATATACATATATATACATACATGCACACACATACACAAACATATATATATAAATACATAGCACATCACATAAACGTGCACAAAGGTACATTTAGAGATAAACATAATAGTCATACAATTAAAATGTCATGCCCGATGTTATAGGACCGAGATGGAGCCGACATAAGTGACAACATGTTACACAACGGTGTTCAAGTTTTGAAACCTTTCTTATGTCTACATTTAGAGAATACCTCATTCGAAGATTCAGCAGCTCATCTCTATTTTTATCTTTGATAATGAAGATTTTTTCCGCCATGCATAGATCACACCGATCGCGGAAGTTATTAGGTGTTCTGGCTCTAGATAGGAATCTCCATTTCAAAATTGGGTTTAATCCCGTATCCACCAGTTCCCAGTAGTGTTTGAATAAGGAAGTCTGTCTACTGAGGCATCTATATCTAAATGAGCGTCTATGGTTGTATAGACGCTGCTTCCAATCACCGGCGGATATACCTATGTATCTTTTTTCTCGTTTATATTTCCCTCGGGAAAGATAGTTGCCCTCGTATACTACATTTTCAGATTTGCATTTACCCCCGATTGGACAATGGTCTTTATTCCTACAATTGCAGGTAGGGTTACTAGATTGAGTTCCATTACCGTGGTAGTTTCTAAGTATTCTGCAATTATGGGAAGATATGATTTTCTCTATATTTCTAACGCATGAGTAACTAATTTTTAGAGTTTTCCTATTGAAAATTTTACGTAGTGGATGCTTACTGTGGAAATGTTTATCAATTAATTTCAGAAAGAAACTTCCTATATCAATGTTAGAGAGTCTGCAATATGGATGGTTGAACCATATTACCTTCCTTTTCCTGTTCTTAGTTTTGCCCTTATTCTGATTTACAAGTTCACCATTCTATCTAATCGGTATTATTATCTGTAAGAAAGTACATAATAATAATTATCAAAGATAGATAGATAGATAGATAGATAGATAGATAGATAGATAGATACGAATAGAAATACGTAGATACGAAGGGACTGAAATAGATAGATACGAACAGACTGAGATAGATAGATAGATAGATAGATAGATAGATACTAAGTTTAGTCCGGCACAAGAAGCAAGTGAAAATGAGAAGACTCTGTTGCGCCAATCTTCCAAGTGAGGAAAACCCGTTAGATCTGAAACCTGCATTTGAAATTCATTTTTTACCAACCATTAAGCGCCATTGGAAAAAACCTATATTATCGACCATGTAGGCCCGACTATCTATCTATCTATCTATCTATATATATATATATATATATATATATATATATATATATGACAATGGGAAAACTGTAATAGTTGCCAACGCGTTTCGTCCAATGACAACTATTACAGTTTTCCTTTTATCATTTATATTTATAAATATTGTCTTTTCTACAGGGTAACTCTGAGAATATATATTTATATATATATATATATATATATATATATATATATATATATATAAACATATATATATTCGTCGGAAGACTGCGTTGAAGCATGAAACAGTAATATTGGCTGTTTGGCCAATGAATATCGCATGTTTACATTTAAAGTAATGGCCAATATTAACAATTAACAATAAGGATAGGACAACAGATACTTCACATTGATCCCCGTCTGATGGTCAGATAATGAAAAATACGTAAGTTTCACGACAGTACCTTTGTTCAAAAAGAGAAATTTTTTCTTTGCAGTTTTTTTTTTCAGTGTGACGTGACTGCCCTCTGTCTTTTCTACAAATCTTTTCATGGAAACTGATCTGACGAATTTCTTTCCTTGGTGCCTCGAATGCTTGCTTTTAAACGTGCTACTAGATTAGCATCTAGGTCCCACGCTTGTTTCAATAGCTAAATGCAAACGACACTTCTACCCAACAGTTTCATTTCTTGCACTTCTCGCCTAAGGAAATAATACAGTTATTAATAAGACGAGTTGAAATGAATGCATGCAAGATTTCACAGTTTTAGCATCACTAAATATCTACCAACAGCCCCACGCAATCAGATGTGGCACAAGGCCGAATTTAATGTAGAGTATCCGAGCCCGTAGGCTAGGCCAAAAATTCCCCGTAGACCCGGTATAAAACATGGGTCGGGAAGCTGTTTCCCGAGAATAGAATATAGCTTCGTCCGGCGTATCCTCTCTGCCCGGAGGCAGCGAGTTTGACCAGAACAGAACTAAAGACCAACATACAGTATTTACTACTGTATTTATGAGAATGGAGACATACCCAGTATAGTCCGTAGGTATGCTACAACATTATGTTAATTATTTCTAGCGAGCGATGCACAAAGTGCAGCGCCTCATTTTGAAAATAATAACGCGAGAGTTCGTAGATTTCTCTCCATGTCTACAAATACACTTCTGTTATATTGTTCATTTATTTTCACTACCACAGCGCAATCTTGGTACCCAAATGTCACGAACTTCCTATCTAGTCAAAACATTTTTTCGATAATTATATATTTTACATGTGTCACCAAAATATATTTTGTGTATTGTTACCACCAAAATGAAAAGCATCAATGAAAAAAATAGCTACTGAGTACAGTCGATGCATTGCATGGGTCTGATTAGTACCTATTATATAAAGAAAACTTGAAAAAAAATATGAGTTCAGCTGAAAACCACTTCCGAATTAAAATAGTCATGATTTACCTTGATATTTTAGCATGGCTAAAATATAGTATTGAAAAATAATTTATATATCCATGCATGTTCACGACTAACTGGATTTTTATTAGTCATTCCCTTTATAAGAACATTTAACTATATAGCATAAATTGAGTGTATTTTCATTGAATATGTCGTAAAATAAAGCAATGGTGTGTTCAGTTTGGGGAAAATACATAACCTATTTTTTAAGGGGTAAGAGACAGACACAGAGAAAGAGAGAGAGAGAGAGAGAGAGAGAGAGAGAGAGTCCTGGGTATGATAATAAACTACATCCGGCAGCAAGACCTCTGTTTGAGAGATTGGAGGTTTTGAGGTAAGTGGAACCAGCTCTTAATTGCTGTTGTTCCCATGTCTACCCTGACCTGGAGTGGTAGCACCTATTTAGGATAATTGGCCCCCCCGCAAAAAATGGTGTCAAAACACTATGAAAATATAGAAATAGATTTTATAGCAAAAATACTAGCAATACATTTTTTTTAAATATTAACAATTATAAATGTTTTAAAAAAATTACCAGCAATATATTTGACTATCGACAAAAAATCTCTTTACAAAAATAAGTCAATGAAAATTGATCTACAAACTGATTTCTTACAAAGAATACATATTCTATTCATACAGACCTATCCTAAAACACTTGTGGGTATTAAATAACCTATTGAGATCAAACTGTCGTAGAACAAACGTGATGTGACTAGATTGACAGGAATGTAGGCACGCGGCTCGAGTCCTCTTTTGTGTTTGTACTGATGTCAATATTGATTGTGAGAAAAAAGTACATAGATTCATAATTTAATCTACAAATTAGTGTTATAAAAACTCCATGGATACAACTAGCATATATTATTTGATAAAGTTACCATTATTAAGAAATATATGCAATGGACAATGTGAGCATATTGAGATACGAATCCGAGACTCAAATATATATATAATAGAATCATACATTTCAGGTGCATCAAGGATGGTCTTCTATGATGGTCTTCTACATTGCCGATTTCGGGTTTTACATCATATCGGCTCAAACAGCAACCCCGACCTGATTCCAAAAAGGTCAGACAGCCTGCTTGATAGCGTCGTGCTACGCAACTCGACATTGCGAAAAAAATTCAGATATGGCTGGGAGTCCGACCGTTCTTATTGACATACGTCAGTCAACATCAGCGAATGAAATAAAGGCTTTTCCCGCTTCCTTCCTATATAGTCTTGTCTTTTTGCTTCATGCGGTTTTGATACGTGCTATTTCACTGGAATTCGTAAAGCGATAAGCTGGACTTGTTCTTGCATAGTTTAATCCAATGTTTTAAATACTAATTCGATGACTAAACCTTACCACTTATATTACTTTTTCTAAAACAAATACATTCATTATTCATACTACTATATGAAAATATTTAAGTCTAACCTTATACTCTTAATCAAACGAGATTAGAAAAAAACTTATGGAAGTTCACGCCTTTACAAATAAATGTACTCTCACACACACTCAAACATGCACACATAAAACCTATCTACCATTTACATTAATTTCACGAAATATATATTTGAGTTAAAGATCAAATGCAGATCAAAAATGGATCGGAATCCGACAGGATGTTAAAATAAAGAACAAGCAGGAAATGTAATTCAATCGAAAATGCTTGATTATTATTAAAGCTTCATCAGAAATTGAGAGAAAACAGATATGCTGGTATTTTCAATTATGTTTAGGTTAGTTCTCATTGGTCAGACACGTGTCACGTGTATACAAAACATGGATAATTCTATATGCATGTAGGTTTTTGAAGATTCTTGTATGTCTAAGTGGGCATCGGATGGTAAAATGTATTTGTAATTGTGTACGTGTGTCTGTCTACTGTTTTTTTTATCTTCACTTTTGTGCCCAGAGGGGAGCCACAAGGTTCTAATTTATGGTTTGCCTCTTTGTAATAGAGATAAGTTAGATTCTTTAGAAATGTATTCTAAGAAAGGTGGCGATGTCATGTAATGTTTTAATTCGTATGTTCATAGAAGTAATGTCATTAAGTTTTCAATATATTTTCTCCTTAAAGAAGTATGATCTTTTTTAATTACATTGGCATTAAGGAAATCAATCAGCATCGTTTGGATGCAAAATGAGAGAGTTAGATGAATTTTCCAAACGCAAGTCTCACTTATGTTCGTAGATGCAGGTTCTTATATAACGTGATGTCTCACCCATATAAACATTTTTGCATTGTAAACAATTTATTTAAAAAATCCCGGCACTTGAATCGGTGTTGGGATTATTTTTCTTCCTCATTATATCTCCGATTGTCTTGGAGTTGATTGTATTAGGAATGACTAATTTATTTGCGAGTTCAGTGGAAAGAGTATAGAAGGGCAGGATTATAAATCTTGTGTAATGTTTTTTAAAAGTGTTATTGGTGGTGTCTGTTTTTTTAGAAGTGTTATTGTTGGTGTCTGTTTTTTTGGCTTTGTGGATTTTGTAAGCTCTTTTTTAGTGTTGAGGATAAAACGATGTGGATAATGGAGAAGTTTGAATGTTTTCTCAATATATTTCACTGCTTCATTTAAGCATCCCGGGCTACATATTCTAAGGACTCTGATGTAGAATCCTATGATTAGTCCAGATTTTATTTTTTTGATTATGGTGAGAATAGAAGTTGATTAGAACGATTTTCTTCTTCTATTTTTTTACGATATACTTTGTGAATACTGTGTGAATTCAATGGTAGGTTCACTCTTATTGAGTTAGATTATTATGTCTAATACGTTTGTATCGTGAGGACATAATAAGTTGACGTCATCAATATATCTTGGGTAAGCAGAGCTGTTTTGTATGATGTGTTTAAATGGACCAGATTCTAAGAATTCCAGAAAAAGGTAAGCGAGAACATCACTGAGAGGTGACCCCATAGTTAAACCGAATTTTTGCCTGGAGAGAATATAGTTGAAAGAGAAGAAGCAGTGGTTAGTGATTAGTTTTCATATTTTTATAATTTTGGGGACGCGTTTTGTACCACATCTAAACTCCGCTTAGAAAGTTTCCATTACTCCATCGTGTTATATATATATATATATATATATATATATATATATATATATATATATATATATATATATGGGGGGTATGCGCGTGTGTGTGTATATTGATGCAATAGGAAAGAACAGTTAGATTAATGATCCAAGGTTCTTTAGTATTTATGTTTTGATTTAAAATTAAAATAGTGATTGATAGGGAAGTAAGGCTTAAAATTATAATATTTGTTAAAAAAAATTATATGATTCCATTGCGACACAGAAATTACTATGTTACTATGTTTCGAAATTGACTCAAGTCTTAAAGTTTAATTTCAATTTTTAAAACAATAATAATATATATATATATAATGGACTCTCCGACGTATGAGGATCTGACAGCTTATTGATTCAGTTATTAAATTTTGTGCGATACTCTTAAGAGGCCACATATGGAGCAAGTGTGAGATGAGTTCACTGGTAGATTGGCTGATCTTTTAGATCTTGCTCTCGAAGATGATTCAGACAAGCAGCTTGAAAATTGCTGAGTCCACTAAAACACGTTGATCTCCATTCTACCCGCTCCAAGGCTAAGCGCTCAAGGGTGTTATATGTTATATCGACTGCTGACAAGTTGCTTTTCAGCTTGTCTTTGTATCTTAGCCATGGGCGCCCTACATTCCTGTAGCCCTGATCTAACTGGATGTACATTAGGATCTTGGGTATCCTGTCATCAGACATTCTCAAGACATGACCAGTCCACCGTAACTGAGACTGTATGATAAAAGTCTCGATTCCTCCAATATTACATCTGTTAAACAGGTCTACGTTAGATGTCCTATCTTGAATTGCAGTTTTTATGGAAAACATCTAGCTGGCGTATATGGTACCTGTATAGAGTCCACGACCCTGAGCCATACAAAAGGATGGCAAATACAGCAGCTCTGTAAACCCGAATTTTCGTATCCAGTCGAATACCCCGCTCATTCCACAAGCGATGGCGAAGTTTGCTGAAAGCACTGGTAGCCTTAGCAATCAATGCATGATTTCATCATCTAAAGTTCCACTGTAATTGACTTTGCTACCAAGATAGGTGAAAGACTTTACATAGTTCAGGGGTTTGTCTTCTACTTTCAATGGTGTCTCTGGAAATTTGTAGACTGGTCGTTTTTATTTCTCACCACGCACTTGCTTCGGAGTAGGACAAGGTTGGTTCACAACTTCAGTTTTCTTTATGTAAGTGTAAGACCAAATGCTTTACATGCAGCAGAGAAACGATTTATTAGATGTTGGGCCTCCTCAAAGGATGTCGCTACAAGAGCCGCATCATCAGCAAACAACAAATCACGAATAATTTGCGTACGAAGGGGGGTATTGGCTTTGAAGCGCTGATGATTGAAGAGACCACCAGTTGTTCGAAACTGAAACTTGACGCCACTTTCTGTGTCTGCAAATGCATATTTCAGCATCACCGAGAAAAAAAGGCAAAAAGGACGGGGGCCATGACACAATCTTGCTTGGTGCCATTTGTGATATTAAAGGATTCCGACATCATACCATCAGACACGATATTAGCTTTCATTCCTTCATGAAAGGAGATGGTGACCTTTAGTATGTTTTCAGGGATGCTGAGTTTCCTCAATACTTGTCAAAGAGCCTCTCGATTCACAGTGACAAAGGCCTTCGTCAAGTCCACAAACACCATGTATAACTCCTGTTTCTTCTCGCGAACCTTCTCTGCAACTTGACGAAAAGAAAATATCATGTCATTATATATATATATATGAAATAATTTACATATATATATATCAAAATAATTTCCAACCTGAAGATGACTGAATGTACAGTTGAAAGTACTTACGTATTAAAGAAATACATTATACACCTTATAATTTTAAAAAACAGGGATCATAACATTCATCGAGTGAATCGTAGGTTAATGCATATTAAAATTTTATTTGCGAAGGGATTTCTCCATTTTATATTATTAACTTTACGAATCTACTTTTTGTATGAACAATTCATTGTTATATATATATATATATATATATATATATATATATATATATATAATATATATATATAATGAAACGTGGTTTGGTAGACAGACATATACAGAAAGGGGAATAAAGATATTTACAGGTTTTAACTTAGAATGTTTTTCACGGTGGACAGACATACGTAGGCGTAGATTTTTCCAAACCAGTAATGTAACTGGGCCTTTTGCTTAGCTATTAAATTACAGCAAAATTATAACAGGTGGCTTGTTAAGAATAAAAACAATACGATTTCGAAATACTAGCCTTTACATACCAAATGAAAGAAATTCCATTTTTGTTTTAATCCCAGAGGGCAGACAACATAGTCAGGTATATTGAATTCAAAACAAAGATGAGAGATCGGTGAAAACACCTGCGAACAAACGTAAATTGCATTCAATGCGAGAGAAATATATATATATATATATATATATATATATATATAGAGAACAAAAAAATATCCGAAGGGTTTTTTTTTTAAACAAGACTCGGCTGTCTAACTTGTCATTCGAAAAAAGGTCATCAAGTAAATTCGAATAAGGAAATACTTTCAGCGAATTTAAGATGTTTACGGATGCTGTTTGCAGTTTCTATAAAATTAGATCCGTCACTCGACCAGTTTGGAAAATTCGGCTCGTAGCCATTTGCGACTGGATGATTTGTTTTTCGTTTCTTCTGGGATTTATACGGTTGGCTTGTGGGGCCTTCAATGAAAAGACATGGGAAGATGTCGTTGAGAAGACAATTTCCACAATTAGACATTGAGAACCGAACAGCGGAAAAACTAGAAATAATAATCATTTCGAATGACCGTAGACTAAGGGTAGAATCTTCACATCTGACGAGGAACTCAGAGAACAAGAAAGAGAAGAGCGTTAGAAAAAAGTATGCAGATTAAAATGAAAAAAGAGCAGAGAGAAAGGTATTTTTATAAAGCTTTTGTTGCTTCGTGGAGTATGGAAAATAATGCATGCAAAGCCATTAGAAGATGAAGAAGACCGTATTGAACTCATACTCTTTGGGTCCTGTCACTGGATCTAACCAACACATTTATCCACTGTGCCATGTGTCCTTGAGGATATCTGTGCATGAATTTCTGGGTATTATAAACCTAATGCCTTCAGCAATCATTTTTACCAGTGCTCATATTGCAATTTTCGCTGTTATCATATCATGTTTTACCAGAGCTCATATTGCAATTTTTGTTGTTATTATCGCTTTTCTCTGGCAATTACTGGTTCCCATATTGTATTCATTTCTATGCTTGGTCGGCTCAGGAGATTTTTGTGGCCTAGCATATGTGCTGATTCCTTAAGTTTACGAATTTTCCAAAGATGTTCTTTGTCTATGATTGTTATGGTCCGGTTCCTTGTACCACGGTGATAGTCCAAGGTAGAACCAATAAAGAACTCGAACACAGGTATGGAATAACACAGATATATTACAAACAGGAATATATACAGAGAAGTAGAAGTGTTAGTATGAACAATCAGGTTTAGTAGAGAGAACAATGTAGTCTCGACCAGGATCACTATTTCAATGTCTTGCAGCAATTGTCCGAACGCGACTCTGTTTCGGACTGCCTCTGACTCGACTCTTGACTCGACTTGAACTACTGACGATATTCAGTCACCCCCCACACGAGGGCGTCATGTGGCACAAGGCCTTTTTAACGTGGGCTCGGCCAAAAAATATGCCATTGAACCCGTATAAAACGGGTTCAGGGTCGGTTTACCTCCCCGAAAGAGAGTCCGCCCTTCGGCGTAGCCTCGTTCGGGTTCCTCACCGCCCGAAGGTGAGAGTTCAACCGATCAGCCGGTCAAGACTTGAACGACTGACGATATTCAGTCCCCCCACCACCACCACTGGGGCAACATGTGACACAAGGTCGGTTATTTAGTGTGGGTTCTCCGAGCCCGTGGGCTCGGCCCCAAAATATGCCCATTGAACCCGTATAAACGGGCGCAGGGCCGGTTTACCTCCCCGAACGAGACTCCGCCCCTCGACATAGGCTCGTTTGGGTTCCTCTCCGCCCGAAGGCAGAGAGTTCAACCGAACAGTCACTCAGGACTTGAGAGACTGACAATATTCAATCTCCCCTCCCACTGGGGCAACATGTGACACAAGGTCGGTTATTTATTGTGGGTTTAACCGAGCCCGTGGGGGGGTCGGGTTCCTCTCGGGTGAACAGTCGCTCAATATTGTCCATGTGGCACAAGGAAAGTTGAACCGAACAGTCGCTCAGAAATTGAGCGACTGGCTATCGGCGTAGCCTTCCCCCCCGCCCGTAGGAAGAGGTTGTCGTCCCCACGAGGGCGTCGTATAAACGGGTTCTGGGGTTTTACCTCCCCGAAGGAGACTCCACCCTTTTAGCGCTTCGGGCATTAGGAAGAGAGCCAGTCGGTTCAAAAGGAACTCGGCAATATTCAATCCCCCCACGAACAAGGCCTTTTTAACGTGGGGCATTTCCGGGCCATTAGGCCCGGCTAAAAAAAATAGAAGCCCATTCGAACCCGTATAAACGGGTTCAGGGCCGGTTTTACCTCCCGAAGGAGACTGCGCCCTTCGGCGTAGCCTCCTTCGGGTTCCTCCCGCCCGTAGGAAGAGAGTTGAACCGAACAGTCGCTCAGAAAGTGAACGACTGGCAATATTCAGTCACCCCCCACGAGGGTGTCATGTGGCACAAGGCCTTTTTAACGTGGGCATTCCCGAGCCATTAGGCTCGGCCAAAAAATAGCCCATTTGAACCCGTATAAACGGGTTCTGGGCTGAAATTTTAACTCCCCGAAGGAGACTCCGCCCTTCGGCGTAGCCTCCTTCGGGTTCCTCCCGCCCGTAGGAAGAGAGTTGAACCGAACAGTCGCTCAGAAAATGAGCGACTGGCGATATTCAATCACCCCCCACCACGAGGGTGGGTCCCGGAGCCATTAGGGTCGGCAAAAGCCCATTTTTAACGGGTGGGCATTCCCCGAAGGAGCCATTAGGTTCCTCCCGGCCAAAAAACCATGCAGCCCATTTGAACCCGTATAAACGTGTTCTGTGGGCGAGCCATTAGGCCTCCCGAAGGAAACGGGTTCCGCCCTTCGGCGTAGCCTCCCCTTCAGGTTCCTTCAGGTTCCCTCGCCCGTAGGGGAAGAGAGTTAAACCGAACAGTCGCTCAGAAAGTGAGCGACTGGCAATATTCAGTCACCCCCCACGAGGGTGTCATGTGGCACAAGGCCTTTTAACGTGGGAATTCCTGAGCCATTAGGCTCGGCCAAAAATAGCCCATTTGAACCCGTATAAACGGGTTCTGGGCCAATTTACCTCCCCGAAGGAGACTCCGCCCTTCGGCGTAGCCTCCTTCGGGTTCCTCCCGCCCGTAGGAAGAGAGTTGAACCGAACAGTCGCTCAGAAAGTGAGCGACTGGCAATATTCAGTCACCCCCACGAGGGTGTCATGTGGCACAAGGCCTTTTTAACGTGGGAATTCTTGAGCCATTAGGCTCGGCCAAAAAATAGCCCATTTGAACCCGTATAAACGGGGTTCTGGGCCGATTTACCTCCCCGAAGGAGACTCCGCCCTTCGGCGTAGCCTCCTTCGGGTTCCTCCCGCCCGTAGGAAGAGAGTTAAACCGAACAGTCGCTCAGAAAGTGAGCGACTGGCTCCCTTCCTACTCCTGAGACGCAGTATTTATTAAGTATGGAATAGTCCATTATTATTATTATGGGTAAGATCCCATAACAATGATCTCAACCCGATCCCAGAGAGGAAGGGTTATGTATAATAATAATAATAATATCATCATCATCATCATCCTTCCTGGTATTCTCTGAGTTTAAAAAGTGGAAAGTCGGAATTGAAAGAATAAGACAAATAAAGAATTCCTCTAATTATCTGTTTTATATTTTCGGCTAGGAATGGTGGCAAATGAAAAGAGAGAAAATCGTATTGTTTTAAAGTGACGCAAAAGGAAAAGCAAAATAGGGAGCAAAAAAAAAAGGAAAAGGATTCGAATAAAACCTTTTGATGTTTTAGGCCCGCGGCGAGAGCAACAAATGGGGAAATATTATCGACACTTGACTCCGAGATGATAAGAAATAAACCAAGCGTCCGCGTATATTCTGATTAGATGTCAGCTTTCGCTGTCGTAAAACACGCACACACACACACACAAACACACACACACACAAACACACACACACACAAACACAAACACACGCAGAGACACACACACACAAACACACACAAACACATACACAAGCACAAACACACACACAAGCACAAACACACACACAAACACACACAAACACGCACACAAACACACACAAGCACAAACACACACACAAGCACAACACAAACACGCACACACAAACACACACACAAACACACACACAACACACATACACAAACACAAACACACACTCACAAACACACAAACACACACACACAAACACACACACACAAGCACAAACACACACACGCACAAACACACGCACAAACACAAACACACACAAACAAACACACCAACACAAACAACACACAAACACACACACACACACAAACACAAACACACATAAACTCACACACACACACACAAACACAAACACACATAAACTCACACACATACACACATAAACTCACACACACACACACACACACACACAAACACACAAACACACACACAAACACACATAAACTCACACACACACACACACACACACAAACACACACACAAATGTAATATCTGTACCTGTCGACACCTGAAAATGCGTACACACTTTAAAAATGTTTGGCATGTTAAAGCAAGTTATAAAATTAGACAGTGATTTACACTAGGCAAAACTGTGGCTTGCACGAGATTTTTTTCTTCTTTGCATCTTCCAACATTTTCTGCTTAAACAACGATCACCATTAGCGCAGGTGATCAAAAGGTTGACATTTGGTACAGAGTTAGGTTATCATCGTGCATGCTGGAATAAGTTCTTATGAAGCCATGCTACGCTTCGATTGAATGCCATATTCCTCTTAGAACATCAATAATCATGACTCTCCAAAATTACTCTTATTTATCACCTGTGAATTTCTTGAGAAAGATTTTCTTTGAGAAAGATAGTGAAATGTCTTGAAATGCCATTAATCTAGGCCTCTTTTAGTCGTTAAATAACAATTGTAAATGGACATGCTCTTAATCAACAGTCCTCAGAAATATGGCTTTTTTCTCACTAAGCATAGAATTTACCGTTATATCTAACCATTTCAAATGGAAAATGAGGAGACCTTGCCGCCAATCTAGTACTCCGCTTATAAATTCTAGGTACCATAGCGGGAAGTACATCAGAACGTTTATAAAAAGGCACAGGAAAGCTACATTACGGTGGTACGAAAAGGACTGAAGCCGAAATGCTGGGTCAGAACTAATAAGATTGAAGGTTCTTCCTTTAATTTTAGCATCGTCATCAGCTTGATTTCTGTAACCGTAGGTCGGATCCGAATGCAGAAGCCACACTAACTCGGTCTGTCAACGACAACAGTACAGTGATACCTGCCCATTTTTTGACATTGTCCAAACATTTTCTGCGTTGGCGTCCGGTCCCACGTCCACCTTTAACGCTGCCTTGCATGATGGTCTTGCACAGGTTGTCTTGTAATGTGTCCAAAACACGCCATTTTTCTCCGTTTGACAATGACGGGAAGAGGTTCCTTGTGTCCCCACAAAGCCTTCAACCATTTTCCGCACATACACATCGGTTTTTTTTTATTCCGAATAGAGAATGCCAACGAGTTTTCACATGCATTTGTTCTCAAACGCTTGGATCCTTCTCTCTGTTTCCGTCAAAAGTGTCCATGTTTCACATCCATATAGGAGAATGGAGACTACCAGTGATTTATACAGGCTGTACTTTGTCTGAAAGCTGATATTGCACCTCCATATTCTTGTCAATTTGACCATCGCTGCCATGGCTGTGGCAATCAGTGTTTGGATTTCCGAGTTGAAGGTACCATCTTTAGACAAGATTGCTAGTAAGTATTCAAAATTGAACACTTCCTCCAATGAATTCCCGTTCATGGTAATGTTGACACAGGTGTCACTGTTCCTGCTATTCACCATTATTTTGGATTTCTTGGAGCTGACCTCCATTCCATATGTTCCTGCTCTTTCAACAAGTTTTGTTGGTCAAGTCCTAGGGCTCGCTGTTACTACTTGCGATTAGGAGAGATAGCAAAAGGAAAAGCTTTCATCATCATCATTATCACCATCGCCTTGATTTTTGTAATCATAACGGGATTCGAATGCAGAAGCCATATTGTATCTCCTCAACAAGGGTCTAGCAACGGAAGCCATCAGCAATTCTGATATAGTCATACCTGTCCATTGTTTGACATTGTCTAACCAGTTTTTGCGTTAGCGTCCTCTCCTACGTCCACCTTCAACAGTGCCCTGAGTCATGGTCTTTCACAGGCCGTCATGCCTTGTAATTTGTTCAAACCATGCCATTTTCTCCGTTTGACAATGACGAGAAGAGGTTCCTTGTGTCTCCACAAAACATGCAACCATTTTCCGCACATACACATCGGTTTTTAATTCCCAATAGAAAATGCCAAAAGGTTTCCTCATGCATTTGTTCTCAAACGCTTGGATCCTTCTCTCTGTATCTGCCAACAATGTCCACGTTTCTCACCCAAATAGGAGAATGGAGAATACCAGCGATTTGTACAGTCTGTACTTCGTTTGAAAGCTAATTTTGCTCCTCCATATTCTTGTCAATTTGACCATTGCTGCCATGGCTGCGGCAATACGTGTACGTATTTGCCAGCTGCTGGTATCATCTTTAATAAGATTGCTCCTAAGTATTTAAAACTGGACAATTCCTCCAGTCAATGTTGGTACTTTTTATCAAGCATCTCTAAATATATAGCAGGGGGTACCTGATCAGATATGGCAGCAATACGCAAACCAAGGATGTATCTTGTACGTTTATAAGTCTACCAAACAAGCGATTTTCGCTGCCTCATCTGGTCTAATGTCTCCACTATGTATCAAAATATTCCTGACACTAAGAATCTGCAACGTTATTGACCCTGAACAAACATATCGGCTTCGGTAACTTTGCCATCTCCATATCATATCTTTCCCTTACCTTTTCTATAGATATTTTGACAGTAATTCTTCTTAGGAGCTTCTCTAATTGATACATCCATTTCGTGAATGTCTAGTTTTGACCGTAAGTTCTACATTGACAGTTTCTTCACGTGTATTTTTCGCTTGTTGGACTCTTTTTCGGATTACTGTTTTGCTGTCAACTCCGGGGTTTTAAATTTATTTTCTATCCCGTTCTTCCCTTGTATTTTCTACTCCTTCAACTCTCAGTAGCCATCTTGAATCCTAGTGGCTTTTATTTTCTTCCTTGGGATGAAATAATTAACCATAGAAAGAAAAAGAAAATCCCTAGTAAAAACAAATTATGATGGTTATAAAGAGACAAACTGAAGTGTTTATACAAATATTTCCTTATTCCTACATACGGTTTTTGTAAATTCCCTTTGTAGATGCTGAAAAACTTATTGGGGAAGAGTTTAGCGATACCAGTTTAGGGGCACTTGTATGATGTTTTCATGTGATACCTGGTCTTCTGGGGCCAATAAAGTCCACCGGAGGCGAGGTAATACTCAACTTCTCCCTATGGCACCCTGTGAGTAAACAGAGGGCACATACAAAAGACGTGTTTCTACCCGCCTTCTGATTGGCCATTAAACACATCCGCCAACCAATCAAACTAACCTACAGCGGCAATCTGTCTTCGGTATCTGTCGCTCTCATGTCCTATATTTACATGCAGAACTCCGTGTTGAACCCCAAACTATCTAACGACTCATGATTCAGAGGGAGAACGGAAAATGGCACTGATGTTATCTACGTCCCATCCATATAATATAAAGGTATTGGTAAAGGTATAATTAGCCGTTTCCTTATAAGTAAACATTAATTTAATAGTCGAGTTCGACTTTCTTCACTCACTGGCCATCGGACAGGGATCAAAGTGTAGTATCTGCTTTCGTGCAGACAACAATTTCAACTGCGTTTCTGTCTTCTGACAAAACACATAAATAAAATGAGGGGCACCTGATCCCGAGGATTACAACCCTGAAGCAGAACCTCCCTCATTGTCCCAAAAAGGGGAGTTCGAAG
Organism: Acanthosepion pharaonis; assembly: GCA_903632075.3. NCBI lineage: Eukaryota > Metazoa > Mollusca > Cephalopoda > Sepiida > Sepiidae > Acanthosepion > Acanthosepion pharaonis. The sequence goes on from CAHIKZ030005478.1 coordinate 468,462, forward strand.
GGAATCTCGCGAGATGTTGGTTGCGGGATTAGGCAATTTTAAGACTTGGCTCATATGAACCCACTTGGGTTCTTCAATGTAAATCACATTTTTACCATATCCGGCAACTGTGAAGTGGGAACAGTAAATACTAAGTGTAATATCTGTTCTCCTGATCTCACAATAGTAATTGAAATATTAACTATTTCCTTATATGGAAACATTAAGCTATTCATTGGCCGAATAGCCAGTTCTTTTGTCGGGTGAAATTTACAGAATTTTTGCATTAAAACAATTTTTCAGTAAAATAGTTTTTGAAATCCACAAACCCATATTGCTCTTTCCAGTATTGATGGAAGTTTCCTTCTTAACTTTTTGTTTGAAGTAGTGTGGAATATCAACATCTTCATTACATCATTATTCCCTCTTCAAGTTACATGTGCTATCCATTTTAATTGTTGCTGCTGTTGAAAGTCCTCAAGCGATGTGGCTTCAGTTATTCGTTACAGCTCCTGGTGTGTGATTCTGGATCAAAAGGGTTCGAAGAAATGTCCTCCTCGCAAAGATCTACAGCCGACATTCCCTTTAATCTATTGTTTAATAATTGATCTTCGAAATCAGTTGCATAAAGCTAAGAGTTTAGATTTTTCTGATCAAGTTTGGCGCCATCCGTGGGGTCCAAATGGAAGTCTAGATCTGACCAGGTTATTTACGAATATTATTCGAGATTTTAAGCTTGTGTTGGACAAAATTACCCCAGTCGCAGCGGATCTTTTTTTATGTTTCACTCAGTACAGATTGAATTCGCTATTAATTATGAACGAGATAATCGCAAATTAATGCACAATAATATAGCGTCTAAGATTATTATTTTATATATATATATATATATATGTCGGAGGACGAATATTTTCTGTGAAAATTTCCCTGGACATTCAGGCCGGTAAATGTTGTTTAATACTGTTTATTATAAACAGAGTATATATATATATATATATATATATATATATATATATATATAAATGCATAATAAAAACAGGTTGTCGAAATTAAGTTTAGGGAAGGAAGAGAATTGGTCAGGTTTTCAATGTATTACATGTTTTAAAATATTAAAAGCCGAAAAACAATACGCAAAAACGCTCAACACCGAGTTGTGCATTTGTGGAAGAGGTGCGGTGATTTTAGAAAATGTTTTGTGAATTTTCATGCTGGCTATTTCTCGCCAAAATATGCTCCAGGTTTGTGGAGAAAATACTTCCAAATAATCAATATTATCGATAAATAATCATCCACGTTAATCAAGTTGACCAAATAAACTGTTTAAAATTATTTGCATCATCTGGGTTATGTTAGTCTCTTCGAGGTGTGGCTTCCAAACAAATTACACAAGAAAAAGCTAAGAAACGGAGCCATTTAAAACAATTTAGAATGATGGAAATCTAGAGGCAAGTGAATGGACGACCCTTGTCTGAAGACCATGCCAACGAAGGTGATATATATTTTGGGATAGAAAATGAAATACTCTATGTTGGATTCCTTCCAGGGAACCATGACAAAAAAAACTTTTCCCTCTTTTTGATCAACTGAAATCAGAAATCAATAAAGAGTGTATTCAATTAGTGAACAGAAAGGACTCTGAAAATTAGATTCTATTTCCGCTTGGTGACTGGATAAAAAACAGAATTGAATAAACTGGAATTGAACCTTAGATAATTGTTTTTGCTTTCAATGTGGAAATAATCCTCTACACAAAAACATTTCTACTCGCTTGAAAACTGCTAAATGAAACAAATTTAGGTATTGAATTTCTTTGTTTATTGGGGAAAAAAAGATCAACTGCACACACACACACAGAGAGAGAGAGAGAGAGAGAATAATGAATATGGTACGTGAAACATATATCGGCTAATGATTTTCAAATGGAAATATGAGGGTGGGCTGAAAAGTTCAAAGGCTGACTATGAAGGAGTGATGCTAGAGCTGTGAATCTTGCATGCATCAATTTCAACTCTTCTTATTAATAGCTGCATTGTTTCTTTCCAGATAAGAGGGTGGCCTGTAAAGCTCATAGGCTGAGTATGAAGGAGTGATGCTAGAGCTGTGAAACCTTGCATGCATTAATTTCTAATCTTTTTATTAATAACTGCATGGTTGCTTTTTAGTCAAACAAAGTGACTGTTTAAATAAGACATCAAATGTAACTTGTATCGACTTAAAAATTGACAAAATTCGGCATAGAGGTCTCGTCAAGTAACTGCAGAAAAAGGTTTAACCTTTTTGGACAATCATGGTAACAAGGATGCTTCATTGATGGATAGTTTTATCAACAGTATAAAAATGGGTCGCTGAAATTAGGCGGGGAAGGATGTTTCTTGATGGTGGCCAAGGTCTGGACCTTCTGGAAATGCGACCATTGAGGAAACCATTTATCATGTTCACCACATAATGATGACTGATAGGCCATTGACTATGAATCAAATATTCAATGCTATTAGAACATCCTCTGTTAGAGTTGAGAATATTCTGCATAATGAACTTTGCATGACGAAGGTTTCTGTTCGGTAACTGCAATGGCTTCTGACACCTGATCGAAAATATACTAAGCCTATGACATCACGGAGAAATTGAAGATTGTTTGAGCCAGATACAATTGGTTTCCTTGTGCGGTCACTAACCCAAGATGAGTATTGTCTTCATCACTGTGCCAGAGACGAAGGGACATTGCATGCAGTTAAAAGACCATTCCTCACCTGTTACAAAAAAGGCCAAGGTAGTTTTATCTGCAGGGAAGATGATGGCCTTAGTTTTATGGATTCAACAGGCATTGAGTTTATTGACGATCTTCAGAAATAACACACTAGAGTAATAGAGAGTACTGTGCCAAATTGCTGAAGCACTTACGAAGGGCTATCAAGACCAAACACCGAGGAAAAGTGATCTTCTTTCATTAGATCACCACATGATAGTAATGCATTGTTTCCTGATTTCAATGGCGACTGTTCGTGACTGGCTTTAATCTGGTTGATCTCCCTACCTTCCCAATTCTCCTGATTTCTCCCAATCTGTCCAGAATCTGTTCTCCAGAAAAATAAATGATTCCTCTCATAATTTTAACTCTTTTTGACCCTGTATTTCTTCCATACATAATATTTATGTTATAGTGGAACACACCTATTCTATAGTTAATAGACTCTCCCACCTATAATAAGTAGGAGTAATAGTAGCAGTCGCTTAGTGAGTTGGTCAGTCAGTCGATGCCGGACGACCCTTACTCGGATACTAAAGTATCAGCCACCACAACTAGATTTCTCTGCGTCATTACCTATTATATCAAGTTCCTAACTTTTTGTACGTCGCACCTATTTTAGGACCGACTTAGTGAAATACAAGCCTCCACTGTGAAACTACTCTACAACAATTTACATATGCTCTACCCCGGATATTGAGTACACTTATCCTATAAATATACCGTACTCTTAAACCAATTTTTTTTTACGAGTAAAGAGTTGATGACTCACGATATATTTATCAAGAAGAAATGAACATAAAAAATGTACCCTCGACTATTCCCTAAAGAACATACCCATTGCCCGTCTGTCTACATAGAAACTGAAATCTATTTCCACTGATTTGGAACTCATACTTTGTGATAATAATGATTTCCTGATAAGTTATAGCTGAGAGAGGAAGGAGTGGATTCCTGCCTTTCCCAATGGTATTTGGGCGTAAGTGAATATAACGAACCCAACTGGAATTGGAACACGGCTCTCCGAGTTAACCATTGTACCATCTGCACATTCAAGATTACAGAACCTGTTATTCCTAAACGGTTATCTATCTAGATACTGTCCAGACTCAACGTTGCTTAACTTAGGTGATTGTACGGATAACCGGTGTTCCAACGTGATATGTCCGAACGCAGAAAGAAAAAAAGCGCTACGGAATTTTATAGTTATGAGTTTTAGAAAATATTTTTTTAATTCATATTTAGTATTTGTTTTCTATCTCTAATAATCCATTTTCTGGAGAAAAGTTTTCTTTTTAAACCCCAACCAGAATTTGATGAAGAATGTTTTTTTTAAAAAAAACGTTCCGGTATTTGTCTATGTAAATCGATTCTCCAGGAACAAAAATTGTCTAACCATTTTTTTAAAATCCGGCTAACATTTCATCTTAACGTTTTATTTATATATTGAATTTGTTTGCTTCTTTTGTTTGATTTTTTTTTTTTTTTGATTATTTTTTTCAAAGTCGTCCTAGTGTTTCTGGTTCTTTTAACCCAACCAAAGTTTGGATCCAAACATTTTATTCGACTTTTCTAGTTTTGTTTTCTGTCAAACTTCAAGTTCACGTTAATTCTACTAACATCTTCTACGTGTCTTGTCTCTTCATGACGTGGGCAAATTTGACTCTCCAATAGTTCCTATCAGTTGCAACCCTTCGAAACGTTTTTTTCTTATGCCAGGACTTCCGCCGTCTCTTCAGTTATCTGTTCAAACACAATCTTCGGCTATGTGGCTCGTTGTCTTCCCAGTCCTTCTTGTCCTCGAATGCCAATTTTACCAAATTCTCTGGAATCATTGTACGTCTTAGCGAATTCAGCTCTTTCTTAGATCTGAGTATGTGTTTTTACCATTTTTCTTCAGAATTCTGCTTTGCGTCCTTCTGTACAAATGTATTTCTGCTATTTCCAGTATTCTCTTCAGCTGTTGTCGAGCAATCAAAAGAGGATTGCGATCAAATAGCAGTCCAAGACACCGTTACTAACAAAATGTCTCTGTTTCTTAATGGAAACCATCTTTTGTGAATCCTATGCGAGTTCGAAATTCGCTGTTGTGGGGAGGCACGATGGAGTAATGGATAGCGGCTCGGACTGAGGAATCGGAGATCCGAGTTCGAACTCCAGTCAGATCCAATACATTCACTTACATGCTAATACCCTTGTGAAAGGTATAAATCCTCTTCTTCTTCTCCAGGGTAAGTAGCAGGACAGACCGGTTTCTATAGCCTTAGATGAAGTGGCAACCTACTGCGAGAAAAAATCTGCCTCCTCAGTCATGCATCGAAAGATACATGATCGCCTACGCGTGTATCACGTATGGCACATAACTGACTGACTGACTGTGACATCTGGCCAATCTAGGTTTTATGCAACTGACAGAAAGGCTCCTTAACCATATTGCTTTTATGATTCTGAGTAATGGATAGTGGCTCGGATTCAGGAATCGGAGAGCCGAGTTCGAATTCCAGTCGAATCCATTACATACACTTACGTGCTAATAATCTTGGGAAAGGTATGAATCCTCTTCTTCTCCCCAGCTATAGGTAAATAGCAGGGACAGGGTTCTATAGACTTGGATGGCAACGGGTCTACCACAGAAAGAAATGGCAACCTACTGCAGGAAAAATCTTCCTCGTCAGTCATGTATCGAAAGATACATGATCGCCTAATTGTGTGTCATGGCTGGACTGATTTTTAACCTGATTAACTCATGATAAAAATGTATTTACTTCTGTTAATCTGTAATCTGTTAATCTGTAATTCAATTCTCCGGGCAAAGGTTTTCTTCCCCTAACTTTTTTTTTTTTTTTTTTAGTCTTAGCAACATTTGGTGAAAATATTTTTTCCATGTATAGCTTCACTATATATTAACATTATATCGCTTTCACCTCTTTTTCAGGAAGTTTTATTGACTAATATTTTTTTTAAAAATCTAAGCATGTGTGTATTTACTTAAGCCGTGGTGATACTTTTCAATTTGACCTTGCTTATATTTTCTGTACCGATATTTTATTTTTTTTATCCAAACCTATGAATGTTTTCCGACCGACCAAAAGAAATTACACATTCGGTAAGTAAAGTTTCCGACTCTTTCTAACACCTTATCTCGCTTCCCTATCTACATCCAAACCTGTCATAAATATCCTAGGGCGATAAAGCCATGAATTTATAAAAACGATAAAGAAATAATCTGTTTGAAAAAGTATTTCAATGTACAAGCACAAAGACTGATTGAATTCTTTTCGGCATGTCTGACCTAGTGACAGAGTAACCTAACATTAAAAATATAAGAGATTTATCGTTTTTTAAATATGGGCTAAGGTTCCAGCAATAGCGTTAATGTGTTTCTAAAAGTGTCTTGAAAATAAGGAAAAGGTTTCATAGAGTTTTGTTACTTAATATTATTTACATTATTCGAACTTATTATCTTCATTACCATATTCATAACGTTTCAACCGTTCTACACTCCGGCCTTCTTCAGGTGATTGGAATTTTAAACCGAATACTTTATTTAGTCCACCAGGGCAGATTGTTCTACTTCCGCGTGTCATGCCTCTTCCGGATGTTTCGGGGTTTTTTTTTTTCTCTTTAACCAAACTCTACAAGTTTTTTTTTTTTAGTTCACCACTGCTGTAGCCTGGTATTGAACTCACAATTCTTTGGGTCTAGTCACCGGGACTAACCAACGCATTTATCCACTGGGTGCAGCAAAAATCTTCATAAATACTGGACTATGGGTACCTCATTCTGGTGAAATGATTAGCAAGTATTGTCTCGCTATAACAAGTACGACTGCGTAGTGAGTTCGATCCTTACTGGGTGCCCTATTCTTTTCGCCTTGTGGCAAATATAAATTTCGCTTAGAAAATCACTGTAAATAATGAGATATTCTGCTCTGAACGCGTGGAAAGAAGGTGAAAATGACACTACACGGTTTCAGTGAGAAGATAAATGAAAGACATAAAAAATGGAAAACAGGGAAAAAAGACACAAGATAACAGTAGGAAGAAGAGAATCAGATTAAGCTGATTAGAACAGATACTACACATTGATCTTAACCAAAAGACCAAGAAGTGATTGTATGCCCATGTCGCTCCACGTTGATAGGACGTGACAGAATGTCAATTTAATATGGGGAGCCAGATCGCCTGAGCACGAGCCAGATCCCCTAAAAAAGGCCAGCACCCATAACCGTCGATTTCGCTGGCATCGGCACTAAAACCGAGTCCACGTCCCTTCTTGCAATGAGAGAGGAACCTGCCGCAAGCATCTGTTTCCCGGGACCTTTCAGTTGAGCTCTGACCGAAAACAGACACAACTGAGAGATAAAATATGGTTTAATCACCCGAGAACAGATACTACACTTTGACCCCGGCCAAAAGACTGTGAAGCCTTGACGACCGCCATAAAAGACCATTTTTTGACGTACAATATCGAACGACGGAAATCGCTAAAAATCGAGTTACCATATATAAAATAACATCATCTGCTGAATTATTTTTTAATTATTAATAAGAGAAATGTAAATGCTCGGCTAGAAATAAAAAAAAAAAGAAAGAAGTGAAGATAGAATTGTTTAACGTCTCCTAACAATAATTCCGTTTTGATTGGATAGAAAAACCAAAAGAAACACGCCACTTGTTTTCCGTCCAAAAATGGAAACAAGAAGGAAAGATAGAAGTGTTTCACGCCAGTTTGAGTGAAATGGAAAAAAATATATCACATTCAAATCTTTTCATTTGTGCCTCCTTACTTCTTAAAATAACTATGAACATTCATATTTATGATTATAATTGCATTATTTTGTTGAAGTTGTTAAGCTCAAATATTTAACGATGTGATAGGCGAATTTATACGGATATTTTATTGCCGTAGAACTCGGCATAAGTTATTCAATCATTAACAGGAGAATTAAGATTCATCAGAAAATTAAAAATTGAATCACGCAATCTTTTGTTGGTATTCAACCAAATCTGCATGAAATTAAAAATTGTCTTACGGCCACATCACCTTAAAAAAAATACATCCCGTACGATTAAAGAAGTTAAGCAACGTCCAGCCTGGTCATTACCTATATGAATTAACGCTTGGGAATACGACGTGATGTTAGCTTGGATATGTGGATAACGAATAAAAGCTTGGAATTGTTAATCGCAGAGCCGAGTTCCAAGGAAGGTCGATTTCGTTATATTTACTTACACACAAATACCCTGGGAAAATTATGTATCTATCTGTTGTACCACCAGCTATGGATTAATTAGTATAACTTGTCTCACTAAAAAATTGATGTCTCCAAAAAGAAATAATTGCAATGTAAAAAAAAAAATGTTTTCTGGCCTTAAATAACTGCAATGATGGGTCGTAGCAAAACAATCAAGCACAAATGAAAAAAATGATGCACAAATGCATATATACACGAATACTCAAGCATTTCTTTATCTGTCTGTCTCTTTTTATATAGAAAATTGCGGCCCACATATATATATATATATATATATATATATATATATATATATATATATATATATGGGCCGCAATTTTTCTTTATAGCATTATTAAAGGTCAATGAAAATTATTTATTTGATTGTCTCTGCTGATTTGGTTTCTTTTTTTCAACAAAGAACTTTCGTTGGCCATCAAACAATCTCCCTGTCTGTCAGTCTATCAGTCTGTTTATATATATAGATATAGATATAGATATAGATAGATAGATAGATAGATAGATAGATAGATACATATATAGATATATATATATATATATATATATATATATATATATATATATATATATATATATATTTCATATATATATTTTTCATTTCAACTTTTTTTGGAAGTAAAGTCTGATGATCCAGAGCCCTTTTTAAAGGGTTGTAAAGGAAATAACCTATTACATGGAACCTTAAAGTAATCTGTTTTTATTGATATATATATATATATATATATATATATATATATATATATATATATATATATATATATATATATATATATCTGTTTATATCTATCTCATTCTGTTTTTTATCAATTTATCTATATCAATATGTTCCTATCTATCTATCTATCTATCTATCTATCTGTCTATCTATCTATCTGGGAAGCAAGTTTATCCTTATATTAGTTATATCAAAGGTCAGTGAACATTATTTTTTAAACTATTTCTCCCTTCTGACTTGTTTGAACATTGTTCAAATTCAAAACGCTTTCATAAGACATTTTCGTTGACGGATTATATTTGTTTTATTAAAAATACTTTCGGAATGTCAAGTCCATTCACTATGTTAGTTTGCTTTCAAATGTCAGGTCGCCATTCTTAGTTTATTCATTAAAAATATTACCAAACCCATTTCTTATATGAATTATATTTTATTAATTTTAGATTGTTTTTGTTTTTGGTTAAGACTTCTACAATATTTAGTTTTCACAATTTTTTTTTATTAGCTGTAAGGATATGTAAGTTTTATTTTGCTATTATTGTGTTGGTGATGTGAGATTTTATAGAGGGATTATCAGAGAAAAGGAAAGCTAGCATTTTCGATAATGTAATTATATATATATGCGTGTGTGAGAGAAATTAGGAGGAATAATTATACTTAAGTAATTCATCGAATCTAGAAGAGACTTCAGCAGAATACGGGAAGCACTGGACGGACGTTTCGTCCTATATTTGGGACTCATCATCAGTGTGCATCCACTACCGAAAATTGAAACCCGGGCAGTGACGATATCAGACGAACATCATACCAACTGTACCAAGAGGCCTCGGTGACGATGAATTAACGAATTAGACTCGATTAGCGCCGCCCGATCAGATATTGCGTAGTGGAACTCATTCGAGTTTCTCTTTACTCTAATTTCTATCACTTGTATATCCTTGCTTGAAGAGGCTTCTAATGCTCTGGATGGAGCGGCTTGTGAAGTGTGGTCGTGGCTCGTAGAGGCACAGTCCTATGGGTAAGAGAAAATATAGGACTAAACGGCCGTCCAGTGCTTTCTGCATTCTCTTATGGTTTCTTAATTCGATGAATTACTTAATTATATATATATATATATATATATATATATATATATATTATAATAAAAAAAGGAACAGTAAGATATATAATCCGTTGTTCTTATTGATATTTTCATTTTTATTCTTGCAAAACAGTGCTCAATGTAAATTTACAGAGCATAAATATTATAAATTAACTGATTTAAAATATGGTTTCTTCGCTACACAGTAATAACCATGTTTCAAAAACCGATGTTAAAATAGCCGACGCGTTTCGTACACTGTGGACATTTTCAAGGCAAATATTAATCTACGCACAGGCTTTTTCGCTATTCGACCTTCCTTAACAGAATTACTACTCTCCCAAGCAAACGTACAAAACAGTATCAAGAAATCAAAAGAAAATGGTCGAATCCATCAACACAACAATAAAAACAATATCTCCACACGTGACAGTAATTGACGTAATTTTCAGTTAACAGTATGAAAATAGCGTTCTCTAAATTCTTCCTGTTGCTAAGGGCATTCTGTTTTTGTTATCATTAGTTACTTTGTTTAAATAAATTCATTTCGTTTTTGTCTTGAAAAGTCCACATTGGACGAAACGCGTCGGCTAACTTTACACATTGAAATTTTACATATATATATATATATATATATATATATACATGTGTGTGTGTGTGTGTGTGTGTGTGTGTGTGTGTGTGTGTGTGAGAGAGAGAGAGAGATTGTTATAGAAACAGTAATAAAAGGTGTTTCATTAAGACAGATCAAAAGTTATTGGTGAAAATTTATTTATTTTCTATTGGATCATGTTATTTGTGAGAAATAATATCGCTCAAATGTCCGCCAAATCTGAACGAAAAAGAAAAAACTCATTAGACGCTTAAAGTTAATCGTTCCAAATTATTGGAACAGCCTTTATTTTTTCACAGTTTTTGTCTGTGCTTTTGACATTTACTGTGTTATAAGACAGAATACATTGTTGTTACCATAAAGGAAAAGTCCAAAATGCACTTTACCAGTTGGAGATACCGAAATCAAATAAGTACAATAAATTTATTATTTGGTGTGGGGAGGTAATAGAGTACAGAAAGTGAGACTCTAAAATCCGAAAGCGCATTGGCATATCGAAAGATGCCTTCCAAAAGCTAAGCAAAGTATTAAGAAACATAAAAATTTCGTTTGAAACAAGGAAAAAGTACTGAACTGTTACGCGATATCAGTTCTACTATATGGTAGTGAATGCTGAACAATCTAGTTACAGATAATTAAGAATGAAGAGACTTGAAACAACAGAAATGTAGTTCTACAGAAGGATACTGAGAATACCATGGATTGAATATGTGAACGGCACATGATGAGGAAAGAGGATTAGGGAAATTTGATACTCACAGGACATAGCTTGAGTAAGTGAATGGCAGAACAAGGTTTAGGAGTGATAAGAAAAAGACAAAATTTACCAAGAGTTACAAAGAACAGGAAATTGTGGAGGACGCGCTAAATAGACACTGCACATAGATTAATAATAAGAGGAGAAGAAGAGGTTCCAGTTTAAGAAGATTTCTTTTTATTAAAGATTCCTGTGTAAATTTTGATAACAATAATAACCATTTCCCTCTAAGGAAACATTTGGCATTCATTAAACGAGCGGTCAGTCGGTTGTAATTTATAAAATCTTTCTCTTAAAACATTTTTTTAGGAAAACAAGTTCAGTAGACGTTATTGCTCTTTTGATGTGGTGGGGGTACTTCTTAAGCTTTTATTTCAAGTGGTGCGGAATGTCATTTCTGAAAATTGGTACTCATGATTCACAGTACGGATTGGTTGTGCTTCTATATTAGTAACATCTTTATATGCGTAGAACAGGTTCTGGAGGGCTAAATAATACAAATCCCTAAGATCTATGCATTCTGAATCGTCAGTCGCAAACCCTATAGCGACCATACAATTGGGAATATTGGACATTGTTTATAAGCATCAGCTTACTTTCGCCTTTCACACTATCGTGAACATCTTTATTGCTATCGTCAGTGTCATCTGCGGGATTAAACGTATCATTATTTTGTGTTCAACGCTGATAACAGCTTATGGATTTATTCGGGTACATATGCGCAGACAATGGCCGTATGACAACTAATTGACAATCTAGACAATAGTGTCTGGGCGTGATGAAAAACTGATGCAATTACTGATAGCACAATATTTTCAAGGCCAAACAAATTGCATCACACACCACAAACATAGATTCATATTACTGCACACCACTGCAAATGATCTAAAAAAATAAAAATCGATTACACCATGTCCCTCTAATGTGTCTAAAACTGACAAAAAGAAATTAAAATTGGTGCGCCAGTAGAATAATTCCCGTCCAACTGAGGCCCGTACTATTTCATTTACCCGAAAAGACCTAAAAAAAACTTCACCAGCCAGCACAATCCACAGACATATCCCAAGGTGAGCATGTATAGGATCTATTAGGTGATATAAAAATATTTCTGTATTGCCTCAAAAAGTGGAAGTGGTACCGAATAATATATTCCAAGAATGGTATTTCGCCTAGGATCTTAAAGAAGCCTATAAAGAATGTTAATATCTAGTCTGAGTAAGGTTGATTAAAACCTTATTTTGGAACCTGCGCAAGTATTGATGTTTATTAGAGTTATGGCTTTATTGCAACCCTATATTCCTGAATCATTAAACGAGAATATATAATGAAAAAAGCATTAATTTGTTATTGTTCTTGAAAAAAGAACTTTTCACCCCAGAACGGAAAATTCGATTTTACCATATACGCAATAAGGTTTAAATATGCATATAGCATTATCTTGAACATTTCAAGGCTTTGATGTTTTATTTATTTACTTCATTGAAATCCCAACAGCCATTATGATATGTCATTTACGACATTCATTGCATTCAAACGGAAATAGTCCGATATTAATGTAGTATTGCTAGAGGCTCAGATTGAAGAATCGGGGAACCGAGTTCGAATCCCAGTCGAATCTATTACATTCACTGACGTTCTAATACCCTTGGTAAAGGTATGAATCCTCTTCTCCCCCACCCCGGGTTATGGGTAGCAGGACAGATCGGGTTCTATAGCCTCGGATGGCAACTGGTCTACCACAGAAAGAAATGGCAACCTACTGCGGGAAAAAAATCTGCCTCGTCAGTCATGTATCGAAAGATACCTGATCGCCTAATTGTGTATCACGCATGGCACATAACTGACTTAGAAGGCACGGTGGAGTAATGGATAGTGGCTCGGATTGAGGAATCGGTAGAGCCGAGTTCGAATTCCAGTCGAATCCATTACATTAACTTACGTGCTAATGCCCTTGGGAAAGGTATGAATCCTCATCTTCTACCTCCCCCACCAGCTATGGATAAACAGCAGGACAGATCGGGTTCTATAGCTTTGCATGGCAACTGGTATACTGCAGAAAGAAATGGCAACCTACTGCGGAAAAAAAATTGCCTCGTCAGTCATGTATCGAAAAATACATGATGGCCTAAGCGTGTATCACGCATGGCACATAACTGACTGACTGGTTGGCAGAGCGAGTTTAATTATTTATTTTCTTTCTTTGTTTTTCTTACCGAAATCAACGAGCGTCTCTTGTATGTCTTTTTCGTCTTTCCCCTCGATCAAAAGGAAACAACTTATTATTTATCTGGTATTTCCTGTTCTTTTTCTTTTTAAACTTATTTTTCTGCCTTTCATTTATTCTTCTATTTAATTCTTTCTTTCTGTGTCTCACTGAAACCATGTAGCGTCACTAATTTATCTTTTCTGGCTTTTATCGTGATCAAAACAGAATAGTTCATTACTTATGAGACAGAGTGATTCTTTCTTTTTTTTCTCTTTCTATATTTCATCTGTTTCTCATTCAAACTCTATAACATTCTCTGGTTTAACTTTTCCGTTTTACCGCTAAATAAAAATGGATCAGTCCATTATTTATAAGGTATTAACAGGTCTTTTCTTTCACATTTCTTTTTTTTTTCTTTCTTCTTTCTTACTGAAGCCAACTAACGTCTTTGATATGTCTTCTTTCGGCGCGAAAGTCTATCATTTATGAGGCAGTGGTTTATCGCTCTTGCTAAGAAAGGCATGAACGGATACGCTGAATTATAATCAGATAATGCTTTTGTTGGCGAAATTATGGAATTAGCAGACTTAGAAAATATTCAACATGTATTTTTTTTTAGTTGGCACTAAATAGTCTCAGATAAGACGCAAAACATTTTTTATTTAAAAGATGAAAATTCTAGCATCGAAAAACATTCATTAAAGAAACCATTTGACATTATATGAATTAAAGATTTTTTTCTAAGCCATGCAAGAGAAAATATCCTGGAATAACACAATACTGAGTCAAAAACTATGGAATTCATTGACAAAAATTAAAAATGGCTAATTGCTACGAGTCAAGATTTTATAATAAACTTAAAACTTTCATGCATTGATTTCCCTAATCTAAAGTAATATTTGTTATCAAAATGGTTACCTTTTCTATCAATGCTCGTTAACAGATCTTTGGTTGATGGAGCTTTTTCATTGACCATTATTTAAATATTTCCAACGTGAATTTTCAATTGATTTAGATGCGTGACTGTTAGCTGCAAATGGCATTGATTTTATAAGCCTTTCCTGGAGAAAAGCTATAATCCAATTTTTTCTATGACAAAAGGTATTATTGTCCTGAAAAATAAATCCAGATTCACTAAATCAATTTTCTATTGATAGAATGAGAAAATTGTCAAAGACTGCAATGTGTACATGTAATTTCTATAGAATTAATGGACTTTACTTTTAATCCGGCAGACATTATTTTTAGTGAATAACCATATTTGAGTAGACGCCTTGATTTCTTTTTTAACTAGTCATTTCAACTACCGACCTGTGCACGCGAGAAAACTTGATAAAGGAAGTATGCTATCTGATAATATTGGAGCCTGTCTCCTCTTTGTAGGAGAAAGCTTCATCTGATCCGGCGTTTTTTTTTTAACCGTTCGGCTACAGAGGGCTTCACCGTCATGTAAGGTTTATCTTATCTTAAAATGCACTTTTACAAATTCAGATTTTCTCGAAAGCCTCACCTGCTCAGTTTTGTGTCCGAAACGTAAGAAAAACAATTCCTAAAGAATTAATAGATTTTTTTTTTTAATTCGACGTATTTTCACGACTTCAAGATGTTTTTTAGCGGATACGCGTAATTGGGTAGACGCTTAATTTTTGTTGTTGTTTTGTTTTGTCTATCAGCTTACGTATTCGTCCGGTAGACGAAATAAACACTATCTTTTAAAGCATTCAACCCAAGCAAAGCTGGAAGCCACTAGCACACAAGGGGTTATAGAATTGGAGCGAGAACTAAGAGTAGAGATACAGGAAATGATGACGGTTAGGGGATAGATCAGGGCATCTGGAGACGTCGATTGACGTTACATTTGAATAGTTTGAGATTATAGCTATCAGGAAACCAAGAAATGGGGAGGGAGTTCCACAGGCGAGAAGTGCGAGTCATGAAGCTATTAAAGTAGAAGAGACGGCTACATTTAACATTTTCGACAATGAAAGGGTGAGAGCGAGATGCCAGCCTAGTTGAGCACTTAAATTCATGAATTCATCGGAGCAGTTACCATGAAAGCATTTGTAAAAAAAAGACAGAGGGAGGCAACTGCACGTCTGTGAGAGAGCTGCTGAAGACGAGATGCCAGATCAGGGCCAATTACATTGCATATCCATCTTTGGATTTTATCAAGGACTAGAAGGGGCTCTAGACCATATATGGCAGCAATACTCCATGCAAGGGCGAATGGTTGATTTGTAGATTTGAAGGATCGACTACGGCGAGAAAAATCTCCTGGTGCGGCAGAGGAAGCCAACTTTCCTAGCGGTGGACAAAGCAGGAAAAATATCCGTCAACACAAATAGGGGTATCCGCTCAAAAAAAGGTTTGAACTAAGAAAAATGTATACATGCACATCGTTTGCGATTTCCCGTGATTCTTTAAGGACATGCGAAATTTGCTTGTTTTCTTCAGGTAGTCACCTTTATATGTTTTATTTGAACGGCAACTGAAAAAATTCCGGCAGCGTCGCATTAACAAATGCAAATTTTTTTTGTTCAACACTGAATTTGACTTTTCAATCATCAACACGCCATGATTGCTTCTTTTTGGCTCAGATAAACGTAATTTTCTTTTGTCTGCATGCCAATGCTGTTTTTTTGTTTGGCTTTTCTCTATGTAAACCTAGTTTCATGAAGGCGATTTCTTTTTCGTTAGTGTTAGCACCCGGTCGCATCCGATCACCGGGATCGTCGTCATCCTATCTCCCTGTTCCGTTTCTTCCTCGCGGGTGTCGGTTGCAGTGGTGGCTGTGAATCAAAGGGAGTTTGCCGAGGTCATTTGCTGGAATTTGTGTTTGGTGGAAAAATTATGCGTGACAGAAAAGCTTACATATCTGTCGCCTACCTCGTTGCTCAAATGGTTGGTGATACAGATGAGATCTGGCAAACCTTGTTTAATCGGATACTCTTAGATGCTTGATCTGTCAAGGTCCGCCTTGGTTATACCAGCAGACTGGCGTTGCCCTCTTCAGCCGGTTACCTGTAAATATTTACCTTTTCTGTCGTTGGGATTTTCAAGGGTTGGTCGCGTTCAGTCTGGTCCTTCTTCTTCGAAGTTACAGCCATGGGTGGCCCTAAAAAAGTTGGAACACCAGAGAGCTTCGCTCTTGGGAACAACGAGACAAGTAAACTCTCTACCATGACAAGGAACGATTATATATATTTTACACTGGATATTGGAGTGAAAAGTACGTTATCAAATGTACAACTTTGAGTTATTATTACTTTGACAATAATACAAACGAATCAATAAATAAGAAAAAGAAAAGAAGTATAAAATTATCATTAAATGTCTAAGAACTTTTTTATTATTGTTTTTGTTAAAAAATAAATATTTGAGAGATAAATAATATTACAAGACATTAACTAGTAAACAAAAAATCGTTACGAATCGAAACACTTTTCCTAAAATTTTGAAAATAAGTCCTAGTCCATAAAAATGATGCATTACTACAATCCATAAATAAGAAATGGATAACAGAATAAAATTACTGGCAAATGTTAAAATATTTGAATGGTAAATGATATGGAAGGAAATCGACGATACTGAACCAATAGTCAGTGATAAACAAAATAAAAAATTATGACTCGATATACCTTACGAAATTTCGAAAATTACGCCCTCTTGCATAAAAAGAGAAATCTTATGTTTATATATATATATATATATATATATATATATATAGTTACTTATGTCGGTGGGTAATTTAACAAATACAATGCATTATATGTTCCTAATATAACAATTCCTAGTGGTAAAAAACGTACCAAAGCAAACTTCCTAAAGCACTTATTTTTAAAAATTGACCAAATAAATCAATGTATACATCGACTTAAAAAATAAAGAAAATGTATTTTAATAACTAAATAATGTAGATACAAGATGGAGGCACGGTGAAATAATGGATAGCGGCTCGGACTGAGGAATCGGAGATACGAGTTCGAATTCTAGTCGTATGTCTACAGGACTAGGAACTCAAGACGCCTTTGCTCTTGGAATCACTGTCTTAAGCAAGCGTTCTACTATGACAAGGAACAACCGTATATATTTTACACTGGATCTTGGAGTGAACAGTTCGTTATCAAATGTACCACTTGGACTTAATATCACATTAATGATAATAATAGAACGAATCACTAAATAAGAAAAAAAAAGAAAAGTATAAAATTATCATTAAATATCTAAGCATAAGTTCACACCGTAAAGGTGGACGGATGCAACCAGCGGTTTCTACAGCTTGAACTGATGTTGCACTTATATATCTAAAGTCAGAAGATATAGACAAATTCTTCCATGGTCATGTGTATCCGTCTTCATCAGTGCATTCCAAGATTATCTTGCAGAGGCTATCATTCCGTGTGACATCTTCCGATGCTCAATAATAGCGAGAGATTCCTGTCGGCTTTTTTTTTTCCTAAGCTTATCTTATTTTCGAAAATGGCCGCTCTTTTAAATGAAGGCTCGAACTGCCTCTGCATTGATTGTCTGCTCAAATAGACCCCCACCCCTAGCCGCTACCTCAGATTTCCTTCTGCGTTTTTTTTTTTTTTTGTTTCCTTTTCCTTTGACGGATTAACATCTCAAAAGGACTTAGACTTAAAGTTGATGATGTTCTATATCCATTCCAGTCTGGTCATGACTAATCTGACTGTAACTCATCTAAGGAAGTCTTCAAACACTGACCAGGATTATTGGAATTACCCCACTTAAAGATTAACAATTTAGATTTTTTTATTTAAGAGCCAAACAAAATAGATAGAATTAACTTAATGCTATATTTATGCAATCTTTTCATCCTCATCGTCATTATAATTAGTCCTTTGACTGTTTCATGAGATTGTTATGTCCGATAACTCTTTGATGTTGTGTGACCAGCTCTTGCGTTGAGGTTCCCACAAGCGCTCGCTTTCAACACTGTCTTGTTTGACGTTCTTTCAGAGGCCGTTATGCCATAAGACGTTGGCAAACCATATCATCATCCATAGCTGAATAGTGGCGAGAAGAGATTCCTGTCCACCTACATGACATTTGGCTTTACTCCGTGCAACGCCATTGTTTTTTGTTCTTTTGCTTCATGTAGGAGATACATAGGGGCTTTCTCCGGCATTTTTCCCGAATGACTACTTCCCTTTTCCTGCTCCAACCAGGGGTCTCCAAACTGCACACTGTAGAGGTGGATGGATACGATCTGCGGTTTCTAGAGTTTGAACTGATACTACCCTTCCAAAGCTAAAGTTAGAAGAAACAGACAGACCTCCTCCAAGATCATCTGCTTCCGGCTTCATCAATGCATTCCAAGATTGTCTCGCAGCGGCTATCATTCGGTGTGACATCTTCCGACGCTTAATAATAGCGAGAGATTCCACTCGGTCCACGACATTTTTTTCTAAGCGTATCTTAATTTCGGAAAAGTCCACAGTTTGGAAGAAAGGCTTGAACTTCTTTTGTCTTGATTGCCTGCTCGAAGAGCTTCCTTACCTCAGATTTTCTTCTGCTTTTTTTTCTTTTCCTTTAACGGATTAATATTTCAAAAGGACTTAGACAATTTCCTTCCAGTGAAATATTCTTTAATCAAAAGAAAATTGCAGGGGGGGGGCTTCAGCGAATTTAATCAGTTCTTTTGGAAGGGTTTTTTGACGAATTACAGCCAAAGAACCTATTGACTTTTGTCGGAGTTGCTTAAGTATTTATTTTACTGTTGATTTTTTTTTCTCTCGCTTGAATCAATCAGCAATTTCTGTTGAACAACCTGAATAATAACTGATCGATTTTTCTGATGTCACGATTCTGTCGCAGCGAAATCATTCGATGACAATCACAAATCTCTCATTGAGATATTCAATCAGGGATGCCATTCCAAAGAATTCTTCCTATGTACGGATGCACGTGATGGTGGCAATTATGTCGCAACGCTCTTGTTTTAATTTGATCTTTTAGGTCCTTTGAGAGAATAGGGAAAGCCGTTCAACTGTCGATTCTCGGCTTCGTGTTGATTTGCCATAAAGGTAATAAGCATTTCGCGATAAATAAAAATTAAATAAAATAAAGTACACAAATCTAAATATCTAAAGATCAGTTGAAAGAAAACAGAATATATGAGTATCAGCAAAAAATAACTGCGTATATGAAAATTACATATTGAAACTGCCACAATCAAGCAAGCACAACAATGTAAATATATAGGAAGTGTTTTAACAGTGGACACAAAATGTGGCGCCGAAATCCAAAGTTGTATTCGGAAAGCAAAAAATGTCTAAATCTTTGTAAAATATTAAAGAACAGGAAATTTTCGTTGGAAACAAAGAAAAGACTATTGGACTGTTACGTGGAATCTGTCTTCCTGTATGGCAGTGAATGCTAGACAATCTCCTGTAAGATGACGAAGACACTACAAGCAACAGAAACAAAGAAAAATGTACTGAACTGTTGCGTGATATATGTCCTCATGTATGGCAGTAAATTCTGGACAATATACTCACAGATAAAGAAACGGTTTCAGACAAGAGAAATGCGGCTCTACATGAGGATAGTGAGAATAACACGGAGTAAACATGTGAGCAAGGATAAAGCTTTCTAAAATATGTATAATAGGGAAAGTGATATATAACATCAGGAAGAGACAATTGAAATTACTAGGACGTATAATGAGGAGAGAGGTCTTGGCAAAAGAGACAGAAGGCAAATAAACACTAATAAGGGTCACAAAGAACAATAAATTCTGGCGCGCAAGGGAGGCAATTGCATGCCAGAGAATATGAGAAATATTTATTCAGGAGAGAGAAGAATAAAATAAGAGAAAATCAAGAAACATATGATAACGATTTGCATTGCATTGAAATCTTTGCAGATAAAAATTGGCTGGAAAAGCAGTAATCTGGAATAGTGTTCCATAAGCTAGAAAGGGCAAAAGAAGAAACTGCCAGCATAGAACTTACGGCTACATCTAGCCACTTCAACTTTAAAATGATGAAACCTAACTGCCAATCTAGAACACGTTGAAATAAATATAATCTATGCAACAAAAATGAAAACTTATCTGAACAATAACCATGAAAATATATAAAGGCCTAGGGAAGTAATTTTATGATGCTGAGCAACTGACTGAAGCCGAATTGCCAGATCAGGACTAATAACATTGCAAATTCTTTTAGGGATTTAGTCAAGAATCTCTAGATATATAGCAGAAGCACCAAACCAGATATGACAGAAATATACAGTGCATGGGCAAATAGCAGATTTATGCGTAAGAGATTCTAGCGAATATTTTTTTTAGCCTGCCATAGGTAACCAACTTTTCTAGAAGCAAACCTAGCAATTGATTCAATATAATCTTTCCACTTCATGTCGGTGTTACGCCAAGAACGAAAGAAAACAATAAAAGAATAAGAATTGAGAACGATGGATATTGCAATTAAAATTTTGAGATTAATGTTGATTGGGAAGCAAGAAGCCCGAAAAAAATTCCTAAAGCGAGAAGTACGATAGCAGTATCTCCTGTTAATTTTCCCTCCGAATGTACTCCACTGCCTCAACCGGGTATTGAACTCACACCCTTTGGGTCCTGTCATTGGGTCTAACCAACGCCTTTATCTACTATGCCATGTGTCCTTGTGGAAATTAACTGGAGATAACTGATAACTGACATCCATTAAACATGGCACGTGAAACTAGAACAGTCTAGCCCAGTGAGCGACATAAAAATCAGTTCGAGATTCCAACCTCCTGAAGAAAGCCGAAGCGTACAACGGCCGAAACGTTGTAATAAATATGGCGACAAAAATGAGGACAATAGTCCGAATAATGTACATAATACCTCATCTCAGAAATATAGACAGATACTGAAAGGCCGAAACGTTGTGATAAATATGGCGACAAAGATGAGGACAATAGTCCGAATAATGTAAATAGTGTACATAATACGTCATCTCAGAAATATAAACAGATACTGAAGGCCGAAACGTTGAGATAAATATGGCGGCAAAGATGAGGACAATAGTCCGAATAATGTAAATAGTGTACATAATACCTCATCTCAGAAACATAGACATATACTGAAAGGCCGAAACGTTGTAATAAATATGGCGGCAAAGATGAGGACAATAGTCCAAATAATATAAATAGTGTACATAATACCTCATCTCAGAAATATAGACAGATACTGAAAGGCCGAAACGTTGTGATAAATATGGCGGCAAAGATGAGGACAATAGTTCGAATAATGTAAATAGTGTACATAATACCTCATCTCAGAAACATAGACATATACTGAAAGGCCGAAACGTTGTAATAAATATGGCGGCAAAGATGAGGACAATAGTCAAATAATATAAATAGTGTACATAATACCTCATCTCAGAAATATAGACAGATACTGAAAGGCCGAAACGTTGTGATAAATATGGCGGCAAAGATGAGGACAATAGTTCGAATAATGTAAATAGTGTACATAATACCTCATCTCAGAAATATAGACAGATACTGAAAGGCCGAAACGTTGTGATAAATATGGCGGCAAAGATGAGGACATTTGTCCGAATAATGTAAATAATGTACATAATACCTCATCTCAGAAATATAGACATATCCCGCAATGTCTCTCTGAAACTCTTCACTAGTCACCATATGTCTGGGTGGAGGAGGGGAATAAAACAACAAATTTATAAATCTAACCTCAATGAATAGTTACAAAAATGGACATAACTATTTAAAATAACGCGGAGTTAATCTGAAAAATTGCCATGAAAGTATTTATAGGAAAGACACAGAGAGGCAACCTTACGGCCGTTGGACAGAGACTGAAGCCGAGCCACCAGATCAGAACCAATAATATTGCTGATTCTTTTAGGGATTTTAACAAGGGTATCAATTTAAATAGCATGGACACCGGACCATATATATTAGCAATATTCTAAGCATGGACAAATGGTAGTCTTACAGATAAGTATGATAGATTCTAGGGGAAACAATTACCTAGACACACTGAACCAACATTCTTAGTAGCTGATCTAGCAATGGATATTGTCTTTCCACTTCATGTGAAAATAAGTACGTAAACTAATATCTCTCAAGCCGTTGCCATTTATTGATAGCTTTTTTTATTTTTACAAAATTCATCTTCATTTATTTTCTCGCCACATTTATATTTGTTGATGATGATTTAATTCTGTAGTTTTCAGTTTTATCTCCAATGAGTTGATCATGAGTTAGCTCCCTTTGTTATTAATATTTCCAATTGTTCTCATTGCTATCTATGCCGTTTTCCTAATTACACTGAACATATTTCTATTCGTATTGATTCGCTACTCGCCTCACAAAGCCTGGAACCGTTTCTTTATTTTTATTGGATATTCGCTTTCACTCTGATCATATTAGGACATGTTTTCGTTCTGGCAACCGTTTAGTTTCCCTTAATTTTGAAGCCAAATTTGATTCGGTAAGCTGTCATTCTATGATCGCTTCATATATAAAAACGTTTGGAACGGGACTCGCATTTGTGGCAATTGTAACGTAAGTTTTTACCTCTCTATATTGGCTTTTTCTATTTATTTGCTGCTGTTCACGTTTTTTTTCAAAAATGTAATCATAATTGTCATTATTACGTCATTCGCTAATGTTTTTTAAGCCGTTGGTTCTGTTCAGAATAATAAAATTGTCTTATATTCTTCTATTTTATATCCTGTCACTTCAACAGACGATAACTTTCTTATCCTTTGTAGCCATTAACAATCTTTGTCTTTTTGCTATTTCTCCATATCTTGTTCTGCCAGCCATTCACACAGGCGTTTACTTAGGTTATAATCCGTTTTTCTTGTCCCTCTTATTTAAACGATCAGATGTCAGTTTAAATGGAAAGAAAAATACAGTTATTAATAAAAAGATTTGAAATGAATGCATACAATATTTCACAGCTCTAGCATCACTCCTTCATAGTCAGCCTATGAAATTTTCAGCCCTCCGTCATACCTGGAAAGAAACAATGCAGTTTTTAATAAGAAGAGTTGAAATGAACGCAGACAATATTTCACAGTTCTAGCATCACTCCTTCGTAGTCAGCCTATGAAATTTTCAGCCCTCCGTCATACCTGGAAAGAAACAATGCAGTTTTTAATAAGAAGAGTTGAAATGAACGCAGACAATATTTCACAGTTCTAGCATCACTCCTTCATAGTCAGCCTATGAAATTTTCAGCCCTCCGTCATACCTGGAAAGAAACAATGCAGTTTTTAATAAGAAGAGTTGAAATGAACGCAGACAATATTTCACAGTTCTAGCATCACATCCTCGTAGTCAGCCTATGAAATTTTCAGCCCTCCGTCATACCTGGAAAGAAACAATGCAGTTGATATCCCCACCCCACCAGGTCGACGCTTGGACTAAAGGGAAGCCGTACATTCAGTTGCCATCATGAGGAAGAAAGCGAACAACCACTTGCTGTCTTGTGTGAGTTCCGCTCTAGCAAAAACCCATTTACATTTTTCTTTTTTCTTTTTTTAATTTTTAATTCTTTCCTTTTTTTAATCATTAAATTTATTTATTTTCTGTCTCCCCCTACTCGTCAATATGCTCTACCATAGTAACACGTTGTGTCCCAACCATTCTCCCTTATTTGATAGTTTAGTAAGAAATCCCGGCCCGAAAGAAAAATCAGGAAAAATGGAAAATTGAATGTCCCTGGGTAGATGCGATAATAAATCCAGGTAACCTTATTTTCTTCAATTTCTTTTTAGAATAGACAATGGGACTTATACTAATTTAAAACTTAAAACTTGATATTGTGAAAGGGTATATCCAAGTGTCAACCGAGACTCTTTGCCTGTTACCTTCGCCTCAATCCTTCCCTCTGTTTTTGTCGTCCTTGTTTGTGTTTATATGTAATAGGAGTAGGTAGTCTCTCTTACGCCTTGTTTCTTGTCTAGGAAGGGGTTCCCGGTACTCTTTCTCTCTCTGGCCTCTGCATTAGTGCAGCTCTGTTTCTCCCGTGATGTGTGCAGTCTGTGACATTACCTCTTCATTCTGAGGGTACACGGTTGACAGATCTCTGGTTGCTGTTTCCAACTGGTAGTTAGGAGCCCTAACTCTTGTGTAGCGTCTTGAGCGGCCGCTCTGATCAATAGTTGTATAATACCAGGGTGTTTGTAGTGCCATGTCGCGCATGGAAAGGTGTCCCTGCAGTCACCTCCGGTGGGCAACCCTGAGGCCACATTATGATGCAGGTTGTGCCAACTCCTCTCTGCCCACTTCACGACCGAAACTGTCTGTTTCTTTTAATTCGAGCCATCTCATCTTCCAAACAAAATTCCTCATGACTTACAAAAACCGAAAAAGTAACCCTAAACCAGCCACTCAAAATCACCTTCAGCCCTCAACATTTCGTTCTCCAACATCCGTGGCATTAGGACTAACTTCTGCAGTATGGAATCTTTCCTCACTGCAAACTGTATGGATATACTGGCTCTCTGTGAGACCAACCTTGTCTCGTCTATCCCCTCTTCTGATCTCTCGATCCCCGGATACTTTCCACTCCTCAGAAAAGACTCTCTAACCCACATGCACGGTCTTGCTGTCTACGTCAAGGAACATCTCCCTCTGACCAGAGATTCCTCTCTCGAATGGCCTGACCAGTCATACATGTGTCTCCGACTATCTCTCCTCAATGCGGTCCCTACCACTTCTTCCTTTACCACTCTCCATCCTGTCATGACTGTGCGATACTCGATAGCATTTCTGACAGCATAGACAAGGCTCTCTTCCTCCACCTGTTTGCTCACATTTTTGTGTTTGGTGACTTTAACGCCCATAACACTTTGTGGCTTAAGAATGCTACTACTAACCATGCAGGCATTCAAACGCTTAATTTTTCAATCTCCCATTCCCTCACACAGATAGTTAACTTCCCCACTCGTTTTGCCTTCAACCGGGAAGGTAAAGCCTCTCTTCTCGACCTGTATTTTACCTCCATCCACGAGTCCTG
The DNA here is from genome assembly GCA_903632075.3 of Acanthosepion pharaonis. Classification (NCBI taxonomy): domain Eukaryota; kingdom Metazoa; phylum Mollusca; class Cephalopoda; order Sepiida; family Sepiidae; genus Acanthosepion; species Acanthosepion pharaonis. Next base: position 493,829 of record CAHIKZ030005478.1, read on the forward strand.
CAGCGCCTCGCAACACAGCCCTCTTGGTAACTCTGATCATGCGGTAGCATCTGTTAGCATCTCCTTTAACTTCCTTCCCCCCTATAATGAAGCACCTACCACTAGAACTTCGTTCTACTATCAACGAGCTGACTGGGACGCGTTCCGTGATTTCCTCCGCGATATCCCCTGGGATGGAGTCTTTACGCTCCCCGTCCAAGAATGTGCTTCTGAGGTCTCATCCTGGGTTAAAGCTGGAATCGACGCTTTCAACCCATCAAGGAAATATAGGGTCAAGTCGCGCTCCTCCCCCAGGTTCTCCGCTGCTTGCTCAGCCGCCATCGCCCATAGGAACCACTACTTCCACCTATTCCGTAGCGACATGTCTGACTGCAATAGACGTCTCTTTGCCTCCGCCCGTAACGAGTGTAAGCGTGTCCTCAACGATGCTAAGTCACTATTTGCGGCTCGGATGAAGGAGCGTATTGAATCTCGCAAATTTGGCTCCAAAGATTATTGGCGTCTCTGCAAGAGCGTATTAAACAATTGCAAACCCTCTATACCTCCTTTATTCAACCAGTTCGAAGTCCTGACCTCCTCTACCGACAAGGCTGAATGCTCTGCTCAGAAATTTTCATTCAACTCGACGCTCGACTCTTCCGGTGTACCCATACCCGACTTCCCTCTTAGAACTGAGGCCCTATTGAGTGGGTTAAACATAACCCCGTCTTTGGTATTGGGCGTTATCTCCAATTTAGACCCCAACAAGTGGTGGAGACGGGATACCAGCCATTGTCTTAAAGAAATGCGCGCCTGAATTGGCGCCCGCCCTTTCTAAACTATACAACTACTGCCGCAAGGAATCTTGTTTTCCTGACTGCTGGAAGTCCTCTTCAATTGTTCCTGTCTTCAAGAAATCCGGTAACCCCTCTGACCATTCCAACTACCGTCCTATCTGTCTTCTTCCCCTCTTTGACAAAGTCTTCGAAGCCCTAATCAATACCGAGGTGGTTAACCACCTCACATCCCATAATCTGCTCTCAGACAAGCAATATGGTTTCCACTTTGCCCGATCTACAGCCGACGTGCTTACGGCCATCAGTGAAACAGTCTACCGAGCTCTTCAAAATAACGGGGAAGCCCGTGCCGTGGCACTAGACATCTCCAAAGCATTTGATAGGGTTTGGCATGCCGGCCTTCTTCGCAAGCTCCAGGGTTATGGCATTACGGGTCGATTGTATAACCTAATACAATAATTCCTGTCAAACCGTGAATTGAAGGTCATTCTCAACGGATTCTCCTACAGTTCCTATCCCAACGAACGCAGGTGTTCCTCAAGGCTCCATCCTAGACCCCACTCTATTCCTTATCTACATAAATGACCTTCCTGACGCCATAAATTTCCAAGTTGGCATTCTACGCGGATGACACCACAATTTATTCCTGCCTCAAAAACAAATCTAGTGTCACGGACAAAACTAACCTGGCCGTGCGTCTCGAAAAAGACCTCCAATCGATTGTGAACTGGGGCAAGAATTGGCTGGTCAACGTCAACGCTTCTAAAACAAAACTGCTCTCTATTAATCACCACAGAGATCCTTCTCTGCCCTCCATTAGAATGTCTGACGCTCAACTTCTCGAGAGCAACTCTCTGCGGCTGCTCGGTCTCACGTTGACTGCTGACCTAAGATTGAATAAATACATTGAGTCAATTGCTTCTTCCACCGCAAGGAAAGTTGGCTCCCTGTGCCGCGCTAGGAAATTTTTCTCCCCGGAATGGATCCTCCAGATCTACAAATCCACAATTCGCCCTTGCATGGAGTATTGTTGCCATATATGGTCTGGTGTCCCTTCTGTTTGCCTCTGGGTTCTTGATAGGCTCCAGAGGCGGATATGCAGTATAATTGGCCCTGCCCTGGCGTCTCGTCTACAGTCACTTTCTCCCTCTGTCTGTTCTACAAATACTTTCATGGTAATTGCTCCGAGGAACTGCATTCGCTGGTTCCCAGACGTCATGAATTCCAGCGCCCTACGAGGCTGGCATCCCGCTCTCACCCCTTCACTGTCGAAACTCCTAAATGTAGCCGTCACTTCTACTTCAATAGCTTCATGTCTCGCACCTCTCGCCTGTGGAACTCCCTTCCCTATTCCAGTTTCCCTGAGAGCTATAATCTCCAGCTATTCAAATGTAATGTCAATCGACATCTCCAGTTGCCTTGATCTATCCACTACCCTTCTCCTCACCCTTTCTTCTATCACTTCTATCTGATCTTGCTCCAAATTTTCTGTAACCCCTTGCGTCCTAGTGGCTTCCCGCCTTCCTTGGGGTGAAATGTTTAAAAAAAAAATTATTAATAAGAAGAGTTGAAATGAACGCAGACAATATTTCAGAGCTCTAGCATCACTCCTTCATAGTCAGCCAATGAAATTTTCAGCCCACCGTCATACCTAGAAAGAAACAATGCAGTTATTAATAAGAGTTGAAATGATTGCATACAATATTTCACAGTTCTAGGATCACTCCTTTATTGAAAGGTTATGAACCTTTCAGCCCACCCTCGTACCCGGAAAGAAACACTGCAGTTATTAATATGAAGATTTTAAAATTTATACATGCAAGATTTCACAGCTCCTTTTCACGAACTTTTCAACCCAACTCGTAATATCCTTTTCAAATAAATCAACCTTATCTTGCATTTAATAATATTATTTGTGACATAATTAATCAAATGTATTTGCATAACCTGTAAAAACATTATTATACATCGTTTTTGAATTTGTGTTGCTTTTTTCTCCATATTTTTCCTGTCTACTTTTATATTTTATTCGATTTATATCTATACACGTCTCCTGATCTCAGTAGACATAACATATTCTTGAATCACGTTCATCTTTTGTCCTTTCCTCAATCCTCCCTCTACTCAGATTTCCTCTCATTCTTTCATTCCTTGTAACTCTCTCCGCATTAGTGGCATTCTCGCCTTGTTTGGGATGAAATAATTAAAAATATAGCTACCTACTTTCATCTGAAAACAGATGCTTTCTTTTCCTCTGAGTGTTGCTACTGTCTACCATGTGCCAGTTCATTTGCAGTGTGTTCATTTTACTGGTTTCGGTTTTGTCTTTAAAATTATACTACAAGAATAAACGTGTCTGTAGGAGACTAAACCTCCATCGTTACAAAAAGGCATGCGGTTGAACGTTACTTAAAACATTATACTACAATAACCTCTAGATGAATTTAAAAAAATACGTCAATTTCAGGCGGTAACACTAAGAAAAGAACAGGTGCTGAAAAATTCATATCACGACAAAGAAGGCCGACCTAGACACATGCCACCGACATGCTGTTCCAACTTTTCAACCAAAAGCAGAAGTAGTGTAACGTTTTCAAAATTCCAATGAACATTTCAACAATATCTCCTGCTATTTGATCATCACAACATTCACAATTATAATTATTGGGGAATAAATACAATATGTAGCAAATGTTCACATGGAGGGGATGAGATGACATTAATTATTATTGTCGTTTCTTTAACCTAGCAAGAGATATTGATTGACCCATGACAAACACAATCGTCCCTACACCAAAACTTCACATTGACACTTTTCAGTCGAATTACATATTAGAATATGTAAGTAACATAACTAAGTAAGAACATCACTAACCGGAAGCTCTTCAATACAATAGGCGCCACGATGTAGTGTAATGGATAACAAGCATTTCTCGCTAGATCAATTACGAATGAATAGTGAATTCGGTCTTAATGGGTACTCCATATTTTCGGTCTTGTGCCATATCTAACCAAGGCTTAGAACACCACTCTGAGGAAGATCCTCATACTATAGGCGCCTCGATGCAGTGTAATGGTTAACAAGCTTGCCTCGGTAGATCAATTACGACTGAATAGTGAATCCGATACTTAGTGGGTGCCCCATACTTTCGGCCTTGTGCCATATCCAAGCAAGACTTAGAACATCCCTATCAGGAACCTGAATAGTGAATTCAGTCCGTATTGTGTGCTCCATACTTTCGGCCTTGTGTCATATCGAACCAAGGCTTAGAACATCGCTATGAGGAAGCTCTTCAATACCATAGGCGCCACGATGCATTGTAATGGCTAACAAGCTCATCTCTCTAGATCACTTAGGACTGAATAGTGAATCCGATACTTAGTGGATGCTCCATACTTTCGGCCTTGTGCCATATCCAATCAAGGCTTAGAACATCCCTATCACGAAGCTCCTCAATACCATAGGCGCCACGATGCAGTGTAATGGATAACAAGCTTGTCTCGCTAGATCATTTACGACAGAATAGTGAATTCGATCCTTACTTGGTGCTCCATACTTTCGGCCTTGTATCTCATCTAAGTTATGTTTAGAAAACCACCACCTGGGCACTTCGACGTGGTGGAATTGTTAGCAAGCGTGTCTCGATAGATAAGATGCGATTAAATAGTGAGTTCAAGCCTTCTCGCCATATTCTATAATAATAACTCCGTTTAAAACTTTATGCCCTGTGATTATTTGCAATTATATGGCGCATTTACTAATCAATTTTAATTTTTTCTCCCCAGGGCAATAATGCCACTAAGGCGCAAGTGGACGAGATTGAGCAAGCTTCAGTCTGGACAATAAAAGAACTCAATTAAGAAAGATGAAGATGGCGATTTCCTTTTCATTTACATCTCTGGAAATTGTATGAAGCAGGGGAGACAGAATGGTATGAAAAGATACTATCAAAATAGAATCTACGATCAAATCTAGGTATCTCAACAGAAAGGCGATGAGACCCAACTGCCAATCCAGTAGTACCTTTAAATTAATTCGTTCGGAGTATCAGGGAGGACAGACCATCAGAAGAATCAAAATGAAAATATTTATCAATAAGATAGTGGGAAGCCCCGTCATGGCGGTGGTAAAATGACTGATATCGAGATGCCAGGTCAAGATCGATAACATTACAGACCCTTATGTTAACACAGTCAAGAATGTCGAAATATATAGCAAGAACACCAGAGGTAATATGGCAGCAACATTCAATGCAGAGGTGAATGAATAATCTTATAATTATTCAAGATGTCTTCTATCGAGAATTAGAAATACTGAATAAGCAATTAAGAAAATTAAAATATCCGGCAAAGATGAAGGAAAATATGACACCGAAATCCGAAAAAGCATTGGAATAGCGATATATGCATATCAAAATCAAAAAAAAATTATTAACCCTAGAACACTGACCATCAATTAAAGTTACATCACTACTAACTATGGGTATATCATATCCGATTTTGAAAATATCAAAAAATTATTAAATATAAATATTTATTTGAAATATTTTACATGCAGGCACTTCAAAGTTTGTACTTTGTGTTAATATTAATAGGAACGTATTGTATTTCGTAAGTTTGGTTCTAGAGATTATTGGCGGCTTCTCAAAAATATGCTGAAAAACAGCAAATCATTAATCGCTCCTCTATTCAATCAATTCGAAGTCCTGATATCAATAGCAGATAAGGTTGAATGCTTTGCTCGGAAATTCTCTTCCAACTCAAAACGTGACTCATTTAAAGTACCTAATTTCTCCTCTAGAATTGAGGCTCCACTGAGTGATGTGGGTATAACCTTGTCATTGGTCTTAGACATCATTTCTAAATTAGACTCCCATGATGCAAGTGGAGGTGACAGGATCCCAGTCGTCGTTCTAAAGAAATGTGCTCCCGATCTGGCTCCAATTCTCTCCAAAATCTACAACTACTGCCTCTTTGCTTCTTCCTTTCCAGCTTCTTGGAAGTCCTCCTCTGTAATTCCTGCTTTTTAAGCCTAGAAAACTAACCATCAGTTAAGGTTACACCACTACTAGCCATGGGTATATTATACCCGATTTTAAAAATATCAAAAAAAATATTAACTATAGATCTTTATTTGAAATATTTTACATGCAGGCACTTCAAACTTTGTACTTTGAGATAACATTAATAGAAACTGAAAAACATTATTTGCGTAAGAAAATCAGGTACTGAAAATTGTAATTAAAAATAGGAAAATTTGCGTTGGGTACTATGTACCAATGGTTAGTGTTCTAGGGTTAAGCAAGTAGAAAGGCTAATAAGAAACAAAAGAAAACAGTGTTGAGCTTCTACGTAATAATAATCCAATTATAGGGTAGGGAATGATTTGAAGGAAATACATGTCCTACAACAGAATTATGTTGAAAATACAATGGAAGGAGAATGAAAGTAACGAAGGAGGTTTGAAAGGAAATAGGAAAAAAACGTAGCTTATGACTAGAATAGAAACAAGACATTTACAAGTTCTGGAACGTGATGAGAAAAGAAGGCTTGGAGAATTTGATATTTACATGGCATGCTGTAGACGAGAGCGAAATGACAAATAATCTTGTAATCCTTATAAGAAGCTGTGGAGAGTCATGATAGTCCATATACTTAACGGAAAAGGAACAACGAAGAAGAAGAAAAGAAAAGAAAAAAGGGGAGATAACTGCTGATCAGAAACGCTCTTTTCTGATTATCTTTCTCTTGCTCTGTTATTTCTCTAAATATTCGCTAATTTGACACGATTTCAACACCAGTAAACTAAATTGCAGCTTTCAAAAGACACTCCCCACAGAGTTAATCACTAAATGGCAAAAACGGACAACGTCATCTTGGAGAAAGAGGCTTTACGTTATTAAATGACTCTGGAGATTGCTTTCCGAATCAAAGCTCATTTGTCAAAGAAAAGAAAATTAAAAAGAAAAGGGTAACATATTAAAGCAATTATCATGCATCAGCAATAACGATGAGTTGAATAATAATAATAATAATAATAATAATAATAATAATAATAATAATAATAATAATAAAAATAGTAAGAAGAAGAAAAAGAAAAGAAGAAAAAATTTTCTGAAACATCTTTATATGCCTATAATGGTTTTCGCACTGATGTGATTTTAGCTTCTTTTCAAAAAAAAAAAAAGTAATTTCACCCGAGCAAGGCAAAAAAGCTACTAAAATGCAAGGTGTTACTGAGAGAGAAAGAAATTTAGAAAAAAACATATTGAGAAAAAGGAAAAAATAAAAATAAGTAAAAATTATCTAACTCTACATCCGGTATAGTTGTCTTCTGCTCTGAAGTGAGTTTAGCTTCTGTTGCTTATTTAATAATTTCAACACAAGCAAGGCGATAAAGCCACTAAGATGGAATTTTTTTTACTGCGAGAGTAAGTAACTGAGAAGATATTGAATAGAAAGTGTTGAGAACAGGATTGAAAAAGACATTAAATAAAGATCGACATTACGTTTAGAAGTGGCGTTGTTAAAAGAAATACAAGAATCAAAAGAGAATTCCATATAGGTGAAGTGCGAGAGAAACAGAAATTAGGTTCCGCCTTGGGGAATTAAAATGAAAAGCAGTAAATATCATGTTCAATAGCACAGTTGCATGTCAGATGCCTGACCATAACCAGTTGAGCGTGTCTCCTTAGGGGCTCATCCACTTGTGCATGAGCGGGAGTAGTGGGATGGATCAGGCTCAAGAGACGTGTTTCCTTCATTATAATTTTGAGGTATGCAAAGTGAAAAATTCTTGATCCACCCCTGTTCATATGCGGGTGTAGTCGGGGCTGCAGCATGGGCGAGTGCTGAGAATGTGTTTTTCTAAATTTGACGGATAGGAAAAGCAAGGTGACATGGATGACACATCTAGATACCTGAACACACTTACATCGTGCAAGCTCTTGTCGAACGACGTGACTGTCTACATAACTCATAACTGTCTACATAGTGTTAATGTTTATATGTCTGTCTATATTAATTTCATCTATCTATCTTAGTCTTTTCATATCTATCTATCTATCTCTTCCTACTCGTATCTATCTATCTGTATATATATATATATATATATATATATATATATATATATATATATATATATTATAAATTAATTGATTTAAAATGTTTTTTCGCTACACAGTTCCAGCCATGTTTCAAAATAGAAGCTAAAACCCTGAATTTAATTTTGCAATTAAATTAAAAAGCATTAGTTCCATTTCTTTCTTTTATATATATATATATATATATATATATATATATATATATATATATATATATGTATGTATGTATATAAATAAAAAAAAGAACAGTAAGATATATAATCCGGTGTTCTTATAGATATTTTATTTTTACAAAATAGTGCTCAATGTAAATTTACAGAGCATTAATATTATAAATAAATTATAAATTGATTTAAAATATGTTTTTTTTCGCTACACAGTTCTAACCATGTTTCAAAAATGGAAGCTAAAAGCCCCGAATTTAATTTTGTGATTAAATTAAAGACATTAGTTCAATTTCATCCTCAAGCGAACTTTGGAGTAACTTTTAAAATTACTGGGTTGTAAATACACAGCTAAAACAAAATTCATGTTTCCAAGGTTACAGATAAATCCATTTAGCTAGACTAGGGGTGTTTCGGTGTTCAATATGTCTATATTTTAATGTATCAGTTATTGCTACGTTTTGGTAATGGGTAGGGATGTATTTTTCAATGAAATCTAACATCCGTTAAAAGCGTGTCGTCTGGATTTTATAAAAATTTTATTGTTAACGGCAAAAATTCTTACGGCATTTTTTTCCTTCGTATATTTAAAGATTTTTGTGGGGTGTTTAGGTAAGAATACTTTTTATTTAACTACGATCTGAAATATTTTTACTTTTAATTTTTAATATACTATATTTCTTTCAAGAACAATTAAATGTAATGAGAATCCCTTACAGTTTGTAGGATTATTATCACATCAAGTATATTACGATTTTTAAAATTTTATATGTGTATTTAAAACCCAGTAATTTTAAAAGTTACTCCAAAATTTGCTTGAGGATGAAATGGAACTGTCTTTAATTTAATTACAAAATTAAATTCGGGGCTTTTAGCTTCCATTTTTGAAACATGGTTAGAACTGTGTAGCGAAAAAAAACATATTTTAAATCAATTTATTTATAATATATATATATATATATATATATATATATATATATCAGCATAAATCTATATCAGTTCATATCTATCTTTCGCAATTTGTTCATATCTATCTATCTATCTATCGCAGTAGGTTTATATCTATCTCTATATATCTTTCTTCATCTGTTCATATCTATCTATCTATCTATCTATCTATCTATCTATCTATCTATCTCTGCCTATTCGTATCTATGTATCTATCTGCATATATATATATATTCTCATCGGTCTATATATATAATCTATCTATAATTATATACAGGGGGGCAATAAAGTCACTATCCATTTACTTATAATAAAAAAGCAAAGCATTGAAGCAGGTGGTTTGCAATTTGAATAGTATCGGTAATTAATTTACTATTGTTTACAATAGCATTTCATTGTTATTAACCAGAATTAACCAGAATAATAATTTTCTAGACTGTTGCTATGTATCAATTTATTATTATAAGTAAGTGTAACTATAATGCCAGTTTGTATACATATGTAATATACAGATGAGAGAAAGATCAAATGGATTAAAAATCCACAGTTCGAAGCATTTGCTTTTTAAAAAAGAGATCAATTCAAATTAGATTAAATTATTATTATTATTATTATTATTATTATTATTATTATTATTATTATATTTTTATTATAAGAGAGTATAATAAAAACATTTTGAAATCGCTGCACAAAAGCTTTCATGTTTCAATACTATTATTGCATTTCCTCCTAATTACATAAGATATACAGAGTTTACTAACTCTGTTGCTGATTGTTAGTTTGTAATTTTTTTACTAGTTTCATTAATTTTCTCAACTAAATTAACAATATTATTATCTACTTTTCCATAGATTTTAGTCAAGTTTTCTATCTAATTAAAATATTGTAATAACTCTATGTCTTCAATGTTGATATCTGGTGGGGCACTAAGATTATATAAAATGAAGAAACCAACTAGATCAAAAGCCTCCTCAGAGTCTAACAATCAAATGGAAATATCGAATTAGTCAAAAGTGTTTTTCTTAATCCACTGTTCTTTTAGAGTTCATAACAATTTCAAGTTCCTCGTTGGAAAGACCAGAATACTCTGTTGCAAACTCCAAAGCCAAAGTAAACAGATTCCTGGAAATAGATGGGTAATAACCCATAATATCTCACTGGATCAATAACAAATTTCTTTTATCAATTATATCATTATATATTGATGATATCTGTGGTATTAAGCCATTATACAAGCCTAATCCGCTTTCTAATCAACTTGTTGACTCTATCGAGAACAATCTTGCTAATTCTACCAATTTCTGGGCTTGTAGGGTTGATAATCCTGGTGGGAAGGTTAACTTAAAAATCGGGTTTTTGGTTCTTATAATTCTTTAGTACAAAGTTTTCTAACTCTGTTGCTGATTTTTAATTTGTGTAGTATGTTTACATGTTTCATTAATTTTGTCAACTAAATTAACTGTATTATTATCTACTTGTCTATGATTTCTAATGAAAATATTGCAATCTTTAGGGGTAATTTTGTAGAAGTTGGCTGTTTTGTAAGATTTGACAGAAACCTTGTCAGACGAATGAATGTCTTTGACAACTAGGTCCCGATGTCTCTGAAAATGATTTTTATCTTTATAAAAAGAGATACTGTTAATAATTTCTAATAAATCCTTTTCAAAACAAAATAACCGTTCGATGAATGGTGCAGCTTTTAAGATTTTGAAGCCATAAACATCCGGTTCTTTCAAAAAAGTACAATCACAGTATTGAAACGCGAACGCTATTGTGTGGCGATTTAAAAATGTTTTTATTATAATTTTTTATAATAAAAATATAATAATTATATATAATTCGACTCCCCATGAAAAATTATTACCTGTAGAACAACATTTCCGCCTGGAAAAACACGATTTCAAAACCCATGCCAAATTCACTTTAATTGAGAGAATAGAAAAGTTAAGAGCAGATAACATTAGAAAGATTTTAGAGTCCCATGAAAATAAGTGGATACAACGTCTAAAAACACAATATCCAGCCGGGCTAAACCATAAATTTAACAATATAGATAGTACTAATATATAACTCAACAAATCAAAACCTACCCACATTTCTCACCCACACAAGATAGACATGTTTACGGAGGAATGGAGGCCTCACACTTATACACCCACACGAATATACACACTTACACACATCATACTCACTCACTCCCTAATGATCCAAATGATAATACACACCCACAGCAATACACACGCTTACACATATCATACTCACTCACTCCTTAAGAACCAAATAACACACACACAAACACTTAACAGAGACACATCCCCTCTCCAGGACCAATAAAACTCTCAAACTGACCAAAGGAATTCAAAGAAGCATAGATCCATCCAGCTCTTTTCTCAAATAACAACTTAAAAGAGACTGTTTGACCAACACAAGGAATGTTAAAAGATTCATGATAGAAAAATAAACAAATAAAAAAAAACAAATGAAAACTACAGACAAAAGTTCATTTTCTCCATCAAGACATTCATTTCTGTAGTTTACTGCTACCAGCAAGCAGAAATATTTCGTCTCCCGATGATGGCCATTTTGGCCGAAACTAGTCGAGGAATAATAAAAAAACGAAAGAATACTAATCTACAATCCAGTGTGTCTGAAGATTTTAATTTTTAATATTTTTATTGTTCAAATTTATATATATATATATATATATATATATATATATATATATATGAAAATAAACAAGTTAATGGTCAGAGTTGAGTTAGAATAGGAACAATAGTATTAAAAAATAATCAATATCCATATAAAAGATGTAAATTTAACGTAGAGCTTTTAGGTATGGAAATGATCAAGGCAGCTGATTCCGCTACCTTGATTTCAACATTCAAGGATTTTCAGGTGATTTTGAAATCGCTTGAAGACACTGAAACACCTGATTTCATAATTTTGCATATATATATATATATATATATATATATATATATATATATATTATTTTAATTCTCATTGCATTCGGATATATATATATATATATATATATATATATATATATATATATATATATATATATATATATAGTTTATCAAAAACTAGGTAATCCGTATGGGAAAACCTAAGGAGGATAAAATCCATATATATATATATATATATATAACAAAAATAATATATAAATTCTAACGTTCACAGTATTATTCCAAAAGAGGGCTCAATACCGATAGTAGAGCAATAATTAATTATTATTTTTTCATAATAAAAAAATTTACTCACTACAAAGATGGAATATCATTTCGGTGCATTTAGTTGCACCTCGTCTGCTAAGAACCAAAAATGGTTATGAACAATTCTACTTGTAAGAAGGCCGCTCGTGGAACGTCACTTCATTTTACTATTTGTTTGAATAAATATTTTAAGAGAGGACGTATAATGGAAAATGAATGTTAGGAAAGGCAAAAGGCTGACAGAGTGAGACAATAGTGATTGTTGATAGCAATTTGGTGAAGGACTATTGAGATGTTAAGGTGATGCCTCGACCCGAAAAATTTTAAATCGACAGCAACGCTCAAAGGTTTAGGCACAGCATTTTCAAGCCTCCCAAGAGTGAGGGATGGGGGAGGTAAAGTGGAAATAAGAGAGAGTAAAACGGGGAAAGAGGAAGGAGGGATAAGTTTAAACGATAATTATAGTAGTAATTGTAAATGCTTTTAGTAACTTTAAAACAAAGACAGAGCTGAATTGCATATATTTAGGCTGGGTTTATTGCTACTCGTTCTGTAATCAATGAATGTATTTTGTAAATGAATAAATTAAAAGGTGGTGATTTTTTTTTTTTAATACATAAGTTATTTGGGTTGGTTTTTTTTTACGATAGGTTTGAGTTCTGAATTTAAGATATAAGTAGAAAGGTATATAAAAAAGTATGGGATATTAATATAACATTTATAAGCAAATTTAGCCTTTCCTATCTTTTTATTTTAACCTTATGCGTCCACTCATAAAATGTTTGTTCCACGGAGCGGCCTTCTTACAAACAAAATTGTTCATAACCATTTTGGTTCTCACCAGCTGAGGTGAAACTAAATTCCCCAAAACGAGGTTAGATCTTTGTAGTGAGTAAATAGTTTTATATATATATATATATATATATATATATATATATATATATATAGTCTTAAGATGTGGTATATTTATGGGATAAAGTGCTCAATTTCAGATAGAGCGTGTGTAAATGTAAAAGTGAACATTCAAGTCAACACTTGAGGCGACAGGCTGTTTCATGCTAGAACTAGACGCAATCGGTGGCCTGACGATTGCGTCTATAATGAAACAGCCTGAAGTTTTGACTTCAATGTTCACTTTTTATATATATATATATATATATATATATATATATATATATATATATATATATATATTATTATTATTATTATTATTATTATTATTATTAATAGAAATCTTATAAGTATAAGAATCTATACTCGCTTGGAAAACTTTCGGTCTATTGATTTGCAAATAAACAAGCCAATGCCAAAGGGAAATAAAAGGTATAAAATAAAGAAAGAACCAAGAACATGTACGTTAACCGAAAATAATCGCCAGCATACGAGTTCATAGCCCAAAGAAAAGAAAAATCGATGCGATTACCCAAAACAATTAAATAAAGTGTTCAATACAATGAGTAGAGCAGACCTAGTTAAACCTAGCGGCGAGCCAGAAAAACCTACCAAGGTTTCACTGATTATCCGCTTATGTGAAACGTTGGTAGATTCATCTGGCTCTCTAGCCTTAACTAACTAACTATATATATATATATATATATATATATATATATATATATATATATATATATATATGTATGTATGTATGTATAAAAAGGTTAATGGTCAGAGTTAAATTACGCCAGAAAACAGCAGTATTAAAAATGCTTAATACACACATACAAAGATAAAACTTTAACATCTAAAGCAAAACTTTACAACAATCATAGTAAAACCTGAAACCTTTGTCAACATGAAAAGTTAGCTATCATAACATTTCCATAAAAAAATCTTTTGATTTAGAGAACTAAAATTATGACTCTTTGTATACATACTGAAAAGTTCCTTTTGAGTTCATATGAAGTGGGATGAAAAAGAAAGAATCTATATTTCATTTACCCCCCCAATCACCGATACATTTCCAATACACTTGCTTTTTCCTTCCGCCTCCTCTTCCTGCTACTCACCTTCTACCACACTTCTCGTCGTGCGCTTATTCATTTAAACAATATTGTGTTCATAATTTGTTATTTAAAAAAAGCCTTACGAAATCAATCATATATATATATATGTGTATATATATATATATATATATATATATATATATATATATATATATATATGGAACCTTAAAGTGGTCTGTTTTTATTTAAATTATATATATATATATATATATATATATATATATCGGTGGATTAATTGACCGGTTTATAAAATTTGACGAATAAAATGTCTGCAAAATGATGACAATATTGGCAATAAATTTGATGACATTTATAATATATTAACGTTTGACTGAACTGAAGCACAAAGCACAAAGAGAAAGATTTTAAAGTCGGAATTTTCGGACGCGTCTGTGTTCTTATTCAACGAGACGAGAAGTAAACAAAGAAGTGGCACCCACTCTTTTTTTTTAACTCGTGTGTTTCACATATCAATCTGTTCTATCTAGCTAGCTAGCTAGCTTTTCATATGTTACAACATCTTAATTGCTTTTATTCTCAAGTCCACCCTGACCCGCGGTGGTAGCACCAGTTAGGGTCCCAGCTATAAGCAAATAGTGAACCCTCAAACTGGGGTCAAAACAGAAAGTATCAAAAGATATTTTTTGAAGTAAAATTGCCGGCAATAACTTTTCATAGTAAAATAAAAACAATAAAAAAGAATTACCAGTAATAAATTATTCGAAAAGGAATGGAAAAATTATCCGGAAATACATTTTTAAATAATTATCTACGCTCCCCCAAAAATTAAGTTCGGCATTAAATGACCCATAAGTTGTTGATATGCCGTTAAAAACAAATCAAACACATGTTCCATTTTATCTTCATATCCATCTGTTCTTCCTGCTCATAAGTACCTGTTACTCTGAAATTATGTGGATCTTATTTCTGGACAGGTATTTCTCCTTTTCTGATTAGGTTCACTGCAGATAACATTGGACAGGGAAAGAAGAAAAATAAAGCAAATCGTCTCAATAAATGCATATCAATCTGAATAGAAATGTTCTTAAAAAAACCTTCTGGGAGATTATTATATACTAAGGAATTGAATACGTGAATGTAAACAGTGTGGAAATTGAACGCTTTGTTGCAACAGTCTTGATTGTTTTAATCATTTAACGCCAAGAAAGGCAATAAAGTCACTCTGACGCAATGTGATAAAAAACTATTAAGGAATTAGAATAATAAAAAAAGCAGGAATTAAGAAAACAGAAGATAACAATTAACATTGCAATTAAATTATTTAAAGATCAAAATTTAAACTGGAATCAATGAAAAGAAACTATTAAAATAGAATTTTTTTCTTGCACTTCTCGCTTGTGGAACTCTCTTCTGGCTTCTTGATTCTCGTTCAAATTTTGATCTTTAATAATTTAATTCCAATTTTCACTTCTATTTTCTTAATTTCTGATATTTTTGTTGTTCTCTTTGCTTAATAGGCATTTTTTCTCATATTCTATAATACTCTTACATTTCAAATTTCATAGAAAATATTCGTCCTCCGACAGGAATCGAACATGTATCCTATACGGAATCGTCATATAGCCTGACGTGCCTTAACGTGTCGGAGGACGAATATTTTCTATGAAAAATTTTTGGACATTCAGGCCGGTAAATGTTGTTTAATACTGTTTATTATAAACAGAGCATTTACTTAAATATTTGTATCTATAAAATGAATGTATAAACATAAAAATGTCTTGAAATAATTTTCATAATGTGTGACATCATTTGTTTACATTTGGATGCGCATTGAGCAGATATGAATGTCCGTGAGCGAATCATGGAAGATTGTAGTTTAAAGACAGTAAAATCGACCTAGCTAACCGAACACTCTTCTGTGGCCCAATCGATTAAAGGCACGTCAGGCTATATGACGTTTCCGTATAGGATACGTGTTCGATTCCCGTCAGAGGACGAACATATTCTATTAAGATTTCTCGTACATTCAGGCCGGTAAATGTTGTTTAATACTGTTTATTATAAACAGAGCATTTACTTAAATATTTGTATCTATAAAAAGAATGTATAGACATAAAAATTTCTTTAAAAAAAAAATATATATATAAATATAAAAGTGAACATAAAAGTCAACACTTAGAGGCGAGATTCTGTTTCATGCTATATGCAGTCGTCAGGCCTGTTTCCTCTAAGTGTTGACTTCTATGTTCACTTTTATATTTACACACGCTCTATCTCTGATATCGAGCACTTTATCCCATAAATATAGCACACCTTAAGACTATATTTCTTTTTTTTATATATATATATATATATATATATATATATATATATATATAATGAAATGGACAAAGTCCGACAATTATTTTAAAGACATTTTATGTTTATACATTTTTTTATAGATACAAATATTTAAGTAAATGCTCTGTTTATAATAAACATTCAGGCCGGTAAATGTTACTTAATACTGTTTATTATAAACAGAGCATTTACTTAAATATTTGTATCTATAAAAAGAATGTGTAAACATAAAAATGTCTTAATATATATATATGTGTATGTGTGTGTGTGTGTGTGTGTATGTATCTAATGTTTTTCCTTGGTATATTTTTTAGTTAATTCATATTTCCTTCAAACGTTTCTAGAGGTTTGTGTCTGATGGGATTTCTTCGACAGGTGAAGCCTGTTAAATAATCTTTTAGCCAAAAGACATAGACGAGGACTGTTCTAAGTGTTACAGCCATAGAACAAAAAAATGGCGCTATTAATTTTTTCGAATTCTCACTCCTTCCGATCCATTTCAATTGAAGCAGGCTACCATTTTACAATTTCCTCTGTTTCACGCACACTTCAACATATAGTCCTATAATAAAAAAAACAATAATATATTTATTTCCAATAGTTCGCTAACATATAACGACGATGAAGCTCTTCCAGTAAATAGGTCGCCGTTTTATTGTTTCGGAATGTTCCAATATATTCTGACTAAACACAAAATCCGTTTTCATTCCGCAAATAGGTTCTTCTTCTTCTATTTACCGTTTCCCTTCAGGACATTTGCGATCGTGCTTCGCCACAATTCCTATCTCGCAATTTTTAGCAGTTTTTCTCCCTTTGCTAAGACTTCCTCCTCTCGTACCGCCATCCATCCGCAGAAGCGCGCCAGTTTAATGTCTCGTTACTTTCCCCTATCTCTTTAGCCCTCAAAATGCCCACTGATGGTCTTTCCTCCTTCCTCATTATCAGTCCAATGGATTTCAGATTAAATATATTCATCATAAGTGTTCCTCTCTCACATTGAAGTCTTTTTTAACATTTCCATGTTACTTCCTCTCTGCGTCCATAGAAATTTCAGTGACCTTCTCTAAAACTATATTTCTGCTGAATCTGGTTTTTACCTTATCCATGAGGGAATTTTCCAATATTCGCTTCCTTTTAAGAGGATTGATGACACATAGCAATTCAGCACTCTTTTCTTTGTTCTAACTGGAACAGAAAGTGCAACTTAAAAAAATACAGTAATACCTCGATTAGTTCGGCTAATCTGTACATCGGTAACTATAAAAAGAAATAATTCTTTAGTGGTTAATAAGAATGTTTTACTGCACTAATCGAGTATTATGTAAGCACTAATCGAATTTTTGTATATAAATCAAATGCACATTAATCGAGGGATTTCTGTACTGTTAAATCTCTACTTCCTTTCTTATGTACTAATTTCAAATCCCCGATATACAGGGAAAAGATTCATGCGCTAATTGCGAAACTTTGTTAGCCTTGAAAATCAACAGTCGAAATAATAGATTTTTTATCTGAAATTGAACAATTACAGTTGCCAAGAGAACAAAAAAATGTAACGCCGATCCTCTTGCACGGTGTCAGTTGTAAGGCGATCTCTGGTCAAGGCGTCCATGTGACACCGTATCCTAACCGTACTGGGCCGACGTCATCCACAAGACCGGCCGTTGGTCCTGTATGGTCCAGTATTACAGGTTAGACCTAGGTCTCCGGTTTCAAATGCCGTTTCGATTCCACTCATCAGGATTTTTTTCATCGTTGGGATTTTTTGATCCTGTCGAATAGTTATCGGGTCGTAGAATTCCGAAAGCTCTCCATTGATCTACCTGCAAGCTATTTGAATGAGAATCGGCTTAACAGCAAATAAATATGGCCAAGTCGATCCGATTTTAGAGAGTAAAAGTTTATATATATATATATATATATATATATATATATATATATATATATATATAACATCAGCAATGCATATAATAATACAATTCTCGTGGCAAAATGTTGAATGTCTCTTGTATATGAACGATGATCAACAAAACAAGAAAATACTACGTGTAATTTTGTTAAAGGAGAGAGGTGACTTCGTTTTAAGCTATTTTGGTGTGTTTTTAGCGCAACTACTACAACCGTCGATGTTCCCGTCTTCAGTAGTAGTATTAATAGTAGTAGCAATATTAGTGGTAGCTAGAGCAGCGGTACTTATATCAACAGATATGTCAGCGGGCGCTTCGTTCCAATCTCTGACGTCAGTTCCTCACTGTCCCTAATCTAACTCTGCTCTGATCTCAATCCAACTCTGCTCTGCTCTCTTTATATAGAGAAGTGGTGACGTATTTGTTTGTTTGTTTTGTTTTTTTTTAGAAAGAACGTACTGACATACTTTTATTCGGAACGAGATCGACCCATTTCTTCTAAATTAGAACTTAACACTCGCTTCATCTTTCAGTACCCTGACCGTATTGTCATTGTTTTAAGTTCATCTATTAATAGCTTTGAGCAATTTTGAAAAACTTTACATAGATTCATGCTGTCTTTTTATCGATAAAATATACCTTTAGATCAAAACATTCTGAATTCTATCTTCTATTAATAATCTGATATCTTTTGTTTTCTTAAAAAGAAGTTTGTATTTCATTTTCTAAATAAAATCTGTAACATTAATATGTCAAAGTTTTTCCGATATATCAACATCTTGGTTATTCCAAAACGCCTCTCTTCACTTGGTGTTTTCTGTTTCATAGCATCCCCTTTTCTTTTCATTATTATTTCGGGGTGATATTGACAAACCACCCCCACCCCGTCACATCTCCCGCATGCTACCATTTTCTCTGAGATTATACGCTATACTATAGGGACCCGCAGACATCATCGTCTCGATGGTTATACCTTCGTTAGGTGTCTTTGTACTTTGTAAGATTCCTGCAATTACGAAATTAACACTTTATTCATTAAATAGGGTCATACTGTTGTTCATGCGATTTCCCTTCCTTAGTGAATATTTTCATATCTGTTGATATTGTATCAATCTTATACATCTTTGAGTTGATTGTTGTTTTTGGGGGGTTTTTTTTGGTTTTTTTTATGAACCAGTTCCACCGCATGACACAGAACCTTGAGATATATCAAATTGTAAGAACGAAATTTAAACCCTTAGGTTGTCTGAGTTTGATTACAGGTTCCAGTAGAACCGTATCTGATAGTTCTGGGGTCCCAATTCTGGGTTTGGTAAGGCTGAAGAGTCATATATTCTGTTTTAGCGAAAGTTTGATTAATAGGCTGATTTTATTGTTTTACGTTTTATCAACCTTAGTGGAGTGTTAGTTAATCATTGCAAGGATGAATTCGGCAAATTAAGTTCGCACTCCTTCTGAAGCTGCTCGCCATCATTTCCCTTTGAGAATTGACTTATTGATTGAAAAAGGCTTTTTAGGAGATAATAATGATTTACTGATACAAGTCCTATTATTTAACCCATAGCTTCGTGGGAGAAGTGTTGAATTCTTATCTTTCCCATGGGTAATTGCGCGCAAGAGAAACATAACGAACCCGACTGGACTTCGAACTTGGCTCTTCGATTTTCAATTCCGAGTCGTTATCCAACACACCATCCACACACTCAAGTTTACAACACCTGGTATTCCAAAGCGGTCACCCATCTTCTTGACCAGGCTCAACGTTGCTTAGCTTTGGTGATCTCA
This sequence comes from Acanthosepion pharaonis, assembly GCA_903632075.3. Lineage (NCBI taxonomy): Eukaryota > Metazoa > Mollusca > Cephalopoda > Sepiida > Sepiidae > Acanthosepion > Acanthosepion pharaonis. The sequence continues at coordinate 514,031 of CAHIKZ030005478.1, forward strand.
AGAAAACCAGTATTCCAACGTGATCTGGCCGTAAGCCGGTATAGCGAAAAAAACCGAGCCGCACAAATATGGATTGAGTAAATGTTTCTGTTTAATATTGCAAGCTCAAGAAATGTTCAACACAGATTTCAAGAATTGCGAACAATGTTTCTGTTGAAGCTTCCCATCTCACACTCGCCATTTTTTTCCCGGCAGATCTGAAACGATTCTTCCAGTTATTGTAATGAAATATGAAGATACTTTTTCAAAAAGAAAGATTTACCAATTTTGTCCTTATAAATATTTATAACTACTTAAACGCGTTTATCTAGTGATACAAATTTATTCATAGTTGCTGATATAAATTCAATGACACCAAATAAGCAAACATGAGCCGCGGTAATTGTAAAATCAGTTTTCATTGGTTGATCATTATACGATTATTATAGTTTTACTAAAGGCATGTACGAAGATGTTATTTTTTAAAAAATGGGTAATATCGTCTTGGTAAATATTTGCAACAACTTTGAAGTGTTTATCTAGTGAGAAAAATTTATTTGTAGATGGCGATATAAACGCAATCACAGCAAACAGGAAAACGGTGACTACAAGAACTTTGTGACAATAAAATAAGCACATCTCCCCTCTCGTTTGTAACTAACCATTACATTAAAATGATTTTCAGCGCTGAATTTTAATTGGTTAAATAAAGCTTTACAAGCTTCTAGTTGCACTGTAATGTTACTGAGTAACGGGAAGCAGTACGCCCTCAACTGCCTCATGTGTAATAGCTGTAGCTACTTGTAGTCTTTGTTACTTCATATATAAATGAGTCACCTCATCTCCCTCTACCGAAAAGATTTTATCCCCTTATTTTCGGTGGTATTACTTGTGGGAGTTTTTTTATCTCCTCTCTATTTTTCTCCCTCACCATAAGAGATTCCGTAGATATGGGAGATCTTGATCTTCTTTTTTCATATGAGTGTTCTTGCAATGACTGTCCTGGTTCATCTTCAGCGTTTATATTACTCTCGTCTTCACCGTCTGGTTCGTCTTACCTTTGTTGTTCATGATGACGGTCGTCTTTGAATATAGAATCCAGAGGTTAGCAGTGAATATTTCGAAGACAGTAGGGAAGCGTAGTTCAGGTTAGCAGTGGATATCCCGGTAAAGTAGCAGAGCATAGTTCTTCCTTCTGTTCCTTTTCGCCTGACAAGCTGGCACTGGACATTCGGATAGAGTAAACAAAATGGCCGCCTTTATACACGACGGATTGAATATTCTATGTCTTCTGATTGGTTAACCTTTTATTGGTGGACTATAAAGTGAGTCAAGTCATTTGGGCTAGCTCACTAGTAAACACATAATACCCAAAAAACTGCAACAACCTTGACATGAACTTTTTGCTTTCATTGCTTTCAAACACACTAAATATAACTTCATCAATATCGTTTTGCAATCTAACTTGGTCTGCATCCAGTTTCAATTTTTTTTTTCTTTTATCATAGTATCTCTACTTTGCATTATCATCCTGGATATGACGATAAACTATATCTGCGCCCTGGGTAAGACAATAGACTTAACGTCCAGCAATGGGGCCTCTGGTCAGAAGGCTTTGAGGAGCGTGGAGCTATCTCTTAATTGCTGGTAGCACCTGTCGGGATCCCAGCTATGGGTGGGTGGTTGACCTCCTGGCTGGGCTATGGGCACTGTGAAAGTGTATAATAAATAGGTTTTAATACCAGAAATACTTTGTAAAAATTATTACCAGCAATAAATTTTTGAAGAAAAAAAATATTAACAACAATACGTTTTTGAAAAAAAACAATTGCCAGGAATACATTTTTGAAAAAAAATATTATCAGCAATACGTTATTGTACTCAAAAATATGAGAAATTGAAAAATGGTTCAAATATATATGTATACATACACACCTTTTTTGCGCCAAACTATCGCTATCAATCTATTCCAAAAATTTTGTTGGCATTAAATGACCCGCTGAGGTTTTGATATGCCATAAAACAAACCTAACAACCAAACAACCACTTTATATTATGAATCTTACCTCTTGTAGATCAAATTTAATATTCTTTTTCTACCTTAGGTTTTCGTTGGTAGCATAGGACACAGTGGGGTTCTAATTTGTCTCCCCGTGAGATCGGTCGGACTTTTCTTCTAATATATGGTATTGTCCTCTAAATTATTAACAGTCTGGGAAAAAATGGTTCTATCTTTTCTTTCCGTTCTACACATATTTTTAAACCCGTTTTTTTATAGTTTTTGCATCATCCTTTCGGTGGGGTTTTATATGGATTGCATCCGATTTTGTTCAACCAAGCATAGTTCCTCATCATCATGGCGTTTTCAGATACTAACATTTCCGAAATTCCATTTCTTCAAAATATGATCTTTTAAGCTTGTTTCACGATCGAACTTCTTTTGTTGAAGACCTGGGTTACTTCTGACCAGCTTGAATATGCATCTACCAGTATTAGTAATAATCCTACTCCATTGCCATGCGCATGATCCATGTATACTCTGTCCTAAATTTGGGAATTTTAGAATATATATGTGTTTTTGTCTGTCTAATTTCTTCTTTCATTGCACCTTTTATGTATCAGGTCATCCCATAAGTTCTGTCCAAATTTTAATTTTTTGTTAAAATGAACGAAATTTAAAGAGTATTTTATAATGTCTCATGGAGCTGAACATTATTTTTATGTTTAGATGCATTTAAACTGATCAAATTTTATTTCAGAGAACAATAAAATTAAATTTTGTTTGATAAAAACCCTGCTAACATGGAAGTACCCAAGAATCATTTGAGGCACATAATGCTTTATGAGTTCAAGAAAAGAAAACTAGCGGCTAGAAACATTCACTCAGTTTATGGAGAGGAATGTGTGAATGAAAGAACTTGCAGAAGATGGTTTGCAAAATTCAGAGGTGGAGATTTCACCATTGAAGATGAAGATCGAACCGGACGTCCAGTTGAGTTTGATGAAAAGCTTCTTGAAGCAGCCCTTGAAGAAAATCTTGATTTATCAGTTGAGGAATTGGCAGTGGTTCTCAGTTCAAACCATACAACTGTTCATCGTCATCTTCAACAACTTGGAAAAGTTCCTAAACTTGGAAAATGCGTGCCTCATGAATTGTCTGAAAACAACCTCAAATCCCGAGTTGACATCTGCTCTTCTCTCCATTCTCGCCAACTTGTTTCACCTTTTTTGGATAGACTTGTGACTGGCGACGAAAAATGGATCTTTTATCGAAATGTTAAGCGTCGTAGACAGTGGCTTGGTAAAGGGGAAGGACCCCAGCCACAGCCGAAAAGGGAACTTCATGGGCAAAAGGTTCTTCTTTCAATCTGGTGGGATTGCCAAGGAATAATCCACTTTGAATTCTTACCACCTAATGCAACAATTAATGCTCAAATATACTATCAACAATTAGAGTGTTTGAACCAAGCTTTGAGGAAAAAAAGACCTGCTCTAGTGAATCGAAAAGGAGTGATGTTTCATCAGGACAATGCGCGACCCCACACAGCAAGAATCACGTCACAAAAGATCGAAGAACTTGGTTGGGAGAAAATTCCCTATCCACCTTATTCTCCCGATCTTGCTCCTTCAGACTACCATTTGTTTCGTAGCTTACAGAATCATTTGGAAGAAACAGCTTTCGTAACACAGGAAGAGGTTAAAACTGACATTTGTGAGTTCTTCGAATCAAAGGCAAAAGAATTTTACAGTAATGGAATTAGTAAGCTTGTTAATAGATGGAAGGAAGTCATAGATAATCAGGGAAAATACATTGTTGATTGAATCTGTAATTAAATGTAACATTTGGTCACTTGTTTTCTTTATTTAAAATTCGGACAGAACTTATGGGATGACCTGATATTATTATGTATACATTTTAATATTTTCTCATTTAACCATTAGTCTAGGGATATGTTTTCGTTAAATATCGAATATCCTAAAAATTATATTTTTAGTGTTTTGCCTACATTTTTTCGTTAATTTTTAATCCAGCATTTTTTAAACTTATATTGGTTTTCTATTTCAATTCTTCGTTGTTTATGGCACCACACAAATGGTCATTCTGGTAGCATATTTCATTTTATATCGCTACCAAACACTTACTCTACAACTCTTTGAAAAATCACAATTGCCGTTTCAATTCAACCTGCCATTCTTTTCCATCTTAACAGGCTTATTGGCGTGTTTATCCTTGTGACTTCTTTAAAGTCTTTGTCAAAAAGTATTTGATGGTATGCCGACTTTAGATCAAATTTAAAGAATGTTTTCATACCCGCAAGAGAGTTCAAAGCCCATTCTACATTAGGGATAGGATATGAGTCTGCAAATATTTTGTAGCTGACACCAATTTTGTAGTCGCCACATATTCGCAGATCCCCATCCTTCTTTCTTAAAATTACTAACGCGGTGGCCGATTTTCTCCTTCCTGATGGAACGCGTTCAAGTAGATCTTTTCCCAGTATTTTGTTTTAGTTTTTACACAACTATGGGTAGCAGATGGACTGGCAGTTTTCGTGCTACAAAATTCGAAGCGGGGACGTTTTTCTTTTAGGCTTAATTTGCTTCATAGATTTTTAACATTCCAGTTTCTACCGCCTTAAATTTGTTTACCAATAATATCGATCTTATATTCAACACATCATTTCTTATTAGCCCGTGTTTCTTTTTACAGTTTGTCACGCCAATTGGCAATGCGTCAAAATTATGTTTTAGTTCTACGTAGGCTTCAAAATAGTCTAACGTTTTATCTCGGTTCAGTCGAAATGATTCAATTCGACACGGCTTTTCTTTAATCTTTCTTTTCGTAATTTCCTCTAGAAATTTCTCGTTATCAGCATCACGCCACTTCCCGTATGTAGTTGCATGTCCAATAAAACATTATTGATTCGGATTTTTTATAATCCTTTTTTTTTTCTTCAATGAAAAGGTGCTGATTAGGCTGACGTGATGTTTGATAATATTTTACTTTGTCTTATCGTACTGTGAATGTGAATCAAGAAGTAATTCAAGAAAATTAATTGATAATGATAAAGGCTGACAAAAGCATATTTTCTTGTCTGGTGAGTGACGTTCTATTTTCTAATGTTTTGTTTTGTCCACGAACCTCTTAGTTCAGACATGACTGAAACTATTTCCTAGAAATGGATGAAAACAATGATCGTTTTGAAGCTGCTGCTGCTATTAGTGAAGTTTGATTTCTCCACGATTTTCATGCTTCGTTAGTAAATTGTATAGTTCTTATATGCTGCTGAAATTGTTTAAAATAATTGCCCGAGTTATCTCCCTTTATGAGTCTGTGCTATATGTTTTAATTTACCCATGAAGCAGACTTTGTTTCAAGACAACTCAACGTATACAAATTAAGATGTTTAATATTCTGTGAATAAATCAGAGAATGAAAAGCGAATACCAATCTAATAACCTGGCAAAGCTTTTCTATCTGAAACATCCGAAAAACTTAAATATCCGAATCCACCAGCATGTCAACAAATATATATATTAAACAACAAATTTACAAGTGACAAAGGCATCAACATTTGTGTTTGTGTGTGAACGTAAAGAGTTTGTATTTTGGTGAATGTTCGTACGTACGTGTATGTGTGTTTCATGGCGTTTTCCCACAAAATGACGTCACACATTACGAAAATGGACAAAGTCCGAAAATTATTTTAAGACATTTTTATGTTTATACATTCTTTTTATAGATACAAATATTATCTAGTAAATGCTACAACATTTACCGGCCTTGCTAACCGAATGCTCCTCTGTGGCCAAATCCGTTAAAGGCACGTAAAGCTATATGATATAGGTTCGATTTCTGTCGAAATGCTAAATGAAAGATCGGAGGTGTTATCCAAATGTAGACATCTTAGTAAATATTTATTGTGCATGTACGAACCTGGATGTTCATATATATTGGTGGTGGAATCAACTAAAATCTTTCATTCTACC